>QFFA01004353.1:2481-14651 GCA_003316565.1 Russula foetens | reverse complement strand
AATGATGCCTTCGCTTTATTCCCGCCTCCCAAGAAAGCAACATTAGTCCAAGATTTCGTGCGATCACAGCCAGTAACCAGAATAATTTCTTCCATCTGCTCGATGCCCAGTTGAAGATCTTGAGTTAACGCGAAGCAGCGGTCGATATTCTGCACTATCCACTCGCCGAATGCGCCCTTCGCGAGAGTGTCTTCACGTCGCGCGTTTACTGGGAGGGATAGTGCCGCACCTCCTCGATTCCCTGAGTTGTTGAACAAGACCCGTTGAGGGCTGTCCGGGCTGGGACGATATCAGCGATGGATCGTTCGGACTGCGAATCGGGATCACCCAGGTGAAAAATTCTCCAGTTCAGGAACAAATTCGATTCCGTTAGAGCAGTAACGTCCACGACTTAAATAGCTCTCGGAAATACGATGCGGCGACTTGGGGACAAGTTGTCGGAAACCACTTGGTACTTGCTGTGCTTGCTCGCCTTCAGAAGACAGGGCATTGAACAGACGGTGAAATTTCCCCCCACGTATGAAGCCAACATCGCCAATTTTCACGGGCTTATCGGGCTCCTCCGGACGTGGGTCCCATAGGGCGTGTCCGTAGGTAGGATACCTGATTCCCAGCTGTTCGCGAAAGATGATGTAGTCTGCCATAGGGGTATGGAGGCGGGGGCGAAAAGAAAATCACAACCATGGGACTATTCAGGGCAGAGGGTTCTAAGGAAATTAGAATGGTGATGAGCCGGGCCGGTGATGCAACCACCTGCTTCCCACATCCTAGAATGAATATTTTACAGCACTGGGTGAGATATTTACATGATAGAACTTCTGCCTTTGTAGTAAAGACTGATAGACTGGCCCTTGTGTACATAGATAAGCAATTCCGTACCTGCTAGTGCCACCCACTTCTATTCGCCTTTGACGCCATACTCCGACATTAGTTTTAAAATCTCGGTATTTCCAGAGGCAGTAGCGACATCGAATGCCGTCTTCCCGTCATCCCCTCGGGCGTGCACATCTGCTTGATTTTCAAGCAACACTCGCACAATCTCGGTGTGTCCTCGTCGAACCGCGAGGTGCATGGGAGTACCGTGATCTCTGACTTGTGCGTTCACGTCCGCCTTGCGCTCCACGAGCAGCTTCACGACCTCGAGATGTCCATGGCTAGATGCGAAGTGTAACGGCGTCCACAGCATGTCTCCCCTCATGTTCACGTCGGCCTTGTGTCCTAGTACCATTCGAACGACATCCGTTCGTCCATCCGCAGACGCCCGGTGCAATAGACGCCCGCGGTAGTCGAATAGTCCTTCGACGTTCGCCCCACGATCTAGCAACAGCTCTATAACCTCGTCATGTTTGGCATCGTATGCCATGGATAAGGGACTCTTCCGGTATCGATTTGTCACGTTCACGCTGGCTCTGAAATCAAGTAGCACGCGCGCGACGCCAACGTGTCCCTTGTGTGATGCCGCGTGCAGCGGACTCCCGTGGCGACCGCACTTCGCGTTCACATCGTCGTGGCGCGTGGTGATGAGATGCCTCGCCATCCAACTGAGGCCACATAACGACGCATAATACAAGGGTGTGGCATCGACTGGCGATGGATGTTCGTCGATGCTATCCATGGGTCGTTTGATGTCTGAGTCGAAATCGTGTATCCAAATCCATGACGCAAGATGAGGCTTCTTTGGGTCAAATAGACGCGTCATGATGTCTTTAATTTGTGGTTCCACTCCTTCGATTCTGGCATGGTCGGCCCAGTGTTGAGCGGCGTAGGATACCAGAGGAAACTTGACAAGCTGCTTTTTATTCACTTTCTCGTCCAACTGCAACAGCACTGCCAGACAGGCTCGGGCGAGAATGGCGTGTGCGGCATTGGTGGAAATGTGGTAGCGGCGAATCTCTTGGACCTCGGCTTCGCGAATGCGATCAGAAGTTAGAAATTCTTTCACTGTAAAGTGAGAGAATTGAACAATTTTAGAACCTTCGACGTCGATGATGGAGATTAATGTGGAGCACGCGGAAAGTAATTCCTCTTCTGGATTCTCAGGGCGCCAATCCTCCATAAGACTCAGCGATTCGTCCGGGCCAAACTTGATAACGAATATCTCTGCGAGCTCTGCAACGTTGAGTGGTCGAATGGCTGCAACCAAGCACTGGAAAAGTCGAGACGCATGTCGCCATTTTTCTTTAGATATTCCTTGCAGCGCCTTTTCGTACGTCTCGTCTAGCGTGGTCGGAAGTTCCTTTAAAACTCTGGGAATACTTGGAGGCAGACATCGACGTAGGGTGTCCAATTGGCAAATCACCCAACGAAACCTGTCAAAAACTATGAGCGAGAACGACTAGACTCTTTAATGTGATGCCTCACATTCCACCAGCTAGATCCGAGAGTGTATCAATAACGAGCTTCTTATCCTTCTCTCTCCACCTCCGCATATCTCTGTCCGAGTTAACAAGAGCATGGACATATCTGATGATATCCTCCTTCTGACCGTTCTCATCGTGGAGAGACACACGACGCTCTTGTGGTGTCAAAGGGTCAAGAATAGAATTTATGTCTTGCTCGGGGCGACTCGCGACGCAAACGAACAGGTTGGAGTACTTCGCCTGGACAAGATTCTCCACAATCTTCAGGACGCTTTCACGGGCAGATGGCGTGCCGAAGTGATTCGGACATTCGTCCAACGCATCCACAATGATATAAATCGGTTCTTGTCCTGGCAGGTCGAGTATACGTTCAAGACATTGCTCGAGGGCAGCTTCACTAGGCTGTTCCGAACCGTATTTGCACTCGGTATAGAACTGAGAAAGGATGCTCCGGCATTCCTCAGACGCATTGGCGAGTTGTACGAGGACGGAAATCAGCAGGCCTCTGGCGTCGCGTTTGGTTCGGTCCCTGAAGTCAAAGTAGTAATACACGACCAGGGCCGGACTGGATTCCCGGATTTGCTTGATTTCCTCGATGATGGTCGAACTTCATGATACGATGAGCTTCCGATCATCAGAGAAGTCACGAAACAGCGCACCAAAGAACGGTTTTGCCCGACCCGGCTGAAAAACCGCCAGAGACTCAATCAACAATAATGAGAGGCTGATGGTGGAGAAACGTACGATTGCCACGGACCCACAGTAGGGAACCGTTTTTCTTCCAGTCTTCGAATGCACTACCTCGAATAAACCACCCTGCAGTTCCGTCGTAGTGGGCCTTGCACGCAATGATATGATTAATGGAATGATCCGGAGGATTGAGCCATGTTCGGATCTTGTCTCGGGCCTGGTCCCCTGCGAGTGCGTCTCAGCCGTGACAATAAACGATTGCATCGTTGGGGAGTTACATACCAAGTAAATCACGCGTTGCTGTTCCACATATGACAAGAAAAGGTCAGTACGTGTGTGAAGTGAGGGAATATTACGCACATAGCGTGTTTTCTTTGACGGTATTATTGATGATACGCTCGCCCTGCCTCATATCGGACATGTTGCCGACGTCGTGGACGTCCTTCTTGATCTCCACTACATTGTGCTCGACACGGACTCCTTGGACCTGCGTCACAATTTCTTCGACGTGGCCTACAACTTCCAAGGTTCTTGCAGCCGCCATTAGATCCTCCTCGTTCGTGAGCGCATCCAATCGTTGAAGTGCATCCGCCACGTCTGTTCGTCCCGCCAACTTCTTCAGAATTATTTCTGTATCATAGTCAGCCAAGAGAGGGTGGATGAAAAGAGTAGACATACTAATTCGGTTCTGTTTCATTGCCTTTGTCGAAAGCGCGAGGACAGAAAGTACCTGGGCCATAATTTTCGCAAGCAACTCCATCATCTCCGGTGTGAGTTGGACTGCTGTGTAACTTTTGAGCCGCAGAAGGAAAAAATTGATGCACTCGAGGAGGTCGACAAGCATTTCATAGCTTGCCATAACACCCTTCACCGGCTGAGTTGAATGTTGCGTGAGTTCACGTCAATGAATACGAGAGTTGACTTAACCCCCAGAAGAACACCAACACCTGTAAAGATCGCCTTTGCGGGAGATAGTGTCTGAAAAGATTACATGTAAAAACCTCTTTCATCTACAGTGGAAAGGATGAACTTGAAGGGCTTACCTGAACTTCTCCGATAGTTACTGAAAGTGTGAAGAGTATCTGGACGATCGAAGATAAGGCTGTCATTAATTTCTCATTGTCCTTGGAAATTTTCTGAGAAAACTGGGCTTGCTTTCGAAATGCATCTACGATGGCGTCAGGCGTCGTGAAGTTGTCGAGCGCCACGGAGAAAGGATGTGATGATAGGTTTTCTCCCGTGAGGGTCTGAAACTCGCATGTCGCAGCCTCGAATATCTTGGTAAAGTTGGATGTAGAAACGCTGGGTAGGAGGTTGTTTGGCGACAGAAGAGTAATGGGGTGGGCGTGACGTAAAACTGGCAAGTCTACTAGGGAATCTTTGCGTTGGATTATGCCCTCTCGAAGGGGTGGCTCTGGTGAGCTAGCGCTGTCCGGTAGCGCTCGCGGAACACGTGATGCCGCTAGCGATTCGCCCATGTGACGGGGAGCAGGGTTCTGTGTTGCATGGGGTGAATATTGAGGTAGGAGCACAGTATCTGTCATTAATGACGTCGTCAAGCAAAACAGGACCGCCCTTCGAGAAGGTAAAACTTGCCTCTGCTTTGAGATATGGATAACTTGGAGAGCATAGCCACCCACTCGCAGACGACACTGGTATGGCGATTTGGACTACTACTGTTAGTATCAAGGGCGATGGCACGCGTAGTAGATAGAGGGAGAACGACCAATGTAATTGCATACGCTACACTGCTGAATACTATATACAGTCTGGTTCACACACCTGTGCCGTAGTGTCCACGATCCAAGCCCGGGCAGGCCCGGGGGTGCCACAACTATGACTCGGAGCTTGTGTACTATGTTGCTGTGCTGGTGCCAGTGCCAAGGTCATGGTGCCAGTACAGTGACTGCTAATCCTTGTCAAGGGGTCGCAACCCCCATCTTCAACACCAATTCAGCCGGCAATAGCAACGGCAACAACTCCAACGCCGCCAACATTGTCAATTCCCACATCATCACCGCCGACGCTGCCAAGCCTGCCAACAACAGCGCAGCAGCAGTCACGACGGCAACTTGAACATCATAACGATGGGATACGCTCTGGGCTCGGAACTCTCGATTTCGACTGACACCCGACACGCTCGACACCTCAAGAGCCTGAGCGCGCGGCCTCGACAGCTGTCATACCACGTCGCACACGACGCGCGCGACACCATGCTCGCAAGGATGGACACCTTACTGTTTATAGGGTTATTCAACCCCTCACCATCATTTAGATGGATTGTAAGTAGCTAGAATGATATAAAAGGCCGCGCGCAGCACCATGAACTAGAGGCACAAGTGTCTCACTGGGCAGGGCCATGAGTGCCCCCAGTTCTGTGTTTGCATTTTCCCCATTTTCGTCTCGTTTTCCGTTTACTCTCTTTCAGAATCATAGTATTGGACCTGCGAGGCATGCGCTCTGACGAAGAAGACACAGCACCAGTAATAATTCACCAGATAGGCCACCTCTAAAAGATGTCTAGGACTCGGACACGCTAACTGTAAGGCGGCCGGCACTGTCGGACGCCTCACCATTAACATCATGCGCGCGTGAGCGCAACACACGAACATGCACAGTTATGTGCGTGCAATTACATATTACTCAGTGAGGCTGCTTTGCCACCTCACCTCGGTGCTCATTGGCCGAGCGATCACTGCGCAACGAAGGCTGCGCACATTGCCATTAATATGGACTTATATGAACGGGGAGTTGAACCCCGAGGTAATTTACAGTAGTACTGCATGTATATAAAGCGCGTCCCTCCAATAATTGGAGGGACAGACACTCTTCTTTACGCTGACTTTGCAATACGATCACCACATTTGGGCTGGTTCCGTTGCACGAAGTCCTTAAGAATAGGTAACAGTTGCCCATTACCCCATCACATCCACATAACACCGAGAGGTGTTACACTAACCATCCGAGCATTCGAACACTCTTTCGAAGGAAGGCCAATGCATTTATCTTATCACCCATATATGGATAGGCGAAAGTTTACGTTCTTAGTTAGTCCAAGAAGCCCAATAGTCAATTCGAAAATTTCGACCCCGGGTCTTTTTCCCATTCCGCGACGCCCTTGTTAATATCGCCTCTATAGAGTGCTCATCTGAGAATTGAATATCGATGCTATTGCCAGGACCATGGAACATCCTTTCTCCAAATGATGCCCCCGCATCACGCCCGCTTCCCAAGAAAGGAACATTAGTCCAAGATCTCGTGTGATCACAACCAGTAACCAATAATTTCTTCCATCTGCTCGATGCCCAGATCTTGAGTTAACGCGAAGCAGCGGTCTATATTCTGCACTATCCACTCGCCGAATGCGCCCTTCGCGAGAGTGTCTTCACGTCGCGCGTTTACTGGGAGGGATAGTGCCGGGCCACCTGGATTCCCCGAGTACTTGCGCAAGACCCGTTGAGGGCTGTCCGGGCTGGGACGATATCAGCGATGGATCGTTCGGACTGCGAATCGCGATCACCCAGGTGAAAAATTCTCCAGTTCAGGAACAAATCGGATTCCGTGAGAGCAGTAACGTCCGCGAATTAAATAGCTCTCGGCAACACGATGCGGCGACTTGGGAACAAGTTGTTGGAAACCACTTGGTACTGGCTGTACTTGCTCGCCTTCAGAAGACAGGGCATTGAACAGACGGTGAAATTTCCCCCCACGTATGAAGCCAACATCGCCAATTTTCACGGGCTTATCGGGCTCCTCCGGACGTGGGTCCCATAGGGCGTGTCCGTAGGTAGGATACCTGATTCCCAGCTGTTCGCGAAAGATGTTGTAGTCTGCCATAGGGGTACAGTATGGAGGCGGGAGCGAAAAGAAAATCACAACCATGGGAATATTTAGGGCAGAGGGTTCTAAGGAAATCTTAGAATGGTAATGAGCCGGGCCGGTGATGCAACCACATCCTAGAATGAATATTTTACAGCACTGGGTGAGATATTTACATGATAGAACTTCTGCCTTTGTAGTAAAGACTGATAGACTGGCCCTTGTGTACATAGATAAGCAATTCCGTACCTGCTAGTGTCACCCACTTCTATTCGCCTTTAACGCAATACTCCGACATTAGTTTTAAAATCTCGCTATTTCCAGAGGCAGTAGCGATATCGAATGCTGTCTTCCCGTCATCCCCCCGGGCGTGCACGTCTGCTTCATTTTCAAGCAACACTCGCACAATCTCGGTGTGTCCTCGTCGAACCGCGAGGTGCATGGGAGTACCGTGATCTCTGACTTGTGCATTCACGTCGGCCTTGCGCTCCACGAGCAGCTCCACGACCTCGAGATGTCCTTGGCTAGATGCAAAGTGTAACGGCGTCCACAGCATGTCTCCCCTCATGTTCACGTCGGCCTTACGTCGCAGTAGCATTCGAACGACATCCGTTCGTCCTTCGATAGACGCCCGGTGCAATAGACGCCCGCGGTAGTCAAACAGCCCTTCGACGTTCGCCCCACGATCTAGCAACAGCTCTATAACCTCGTCATGTTTGGAATCGTATGCCATGGATAAGGGACTCTCCCGGAATCGATTTGTCACGTTCACGCTGGCTCCGTGATCAAGTAACACACGCGCAACGCCAACATGTCCCTTGTGTGATGCCGCGTGCAGCGGACTCCCGTGGCGACCGCACTTGGCATTCACATCGTCGTGGCACGTGGTGATGAGATGCCTCGCCATCCAACTGAGGCCACATAACGACGCATAATACAAGGGTGTGGCATCGACTGGTGATGGAAGTTCGTCGATGCTATCCATGGGTCGTTTGATGTCTGAGTCGAAATCGTGTATCCAAATCCATGACGCAAGATGAGGCTTCTTTGGGTCAAATAGACGCATCATGATGTCTTTAATTTGTGGTTCCACTCCTTCGATTCTGGCATGATCGGCCCAGTATTGAGCGGCGTAGGATACCAGAGGAAACTTGACAAGCTGCTTTTTATTCACTGTCTCGTCCAACTGCAACAGCACTGCCAGACACGCTCGGGCGAGAATGGCGTGTGCGGCGTTGATGGGAATGTGGTAGCGGCGAATCTCTTCGACCTCGGCTTCACGAATGCGATCAGAAGTTAGGAATTGTCTAACTGAAAAGTGCGAGAATTGAACAATTTTAGAACCTTCGACGTCGATGATGGAGATTAATGTGGAGCACGTGGAAAGTAATTCCTCTTCTGGATTCTCAGGGCGCCAATCCTCCATAAGACTAGGCGATTCGTCCGGGCCAAACTTGATAACGAATATCTCTGCGAGCTCTGCAACGTTGAGCGGTCGAATGGCTGCAACCAAGCACTGGAAAAGTCGATACGCATGTTGCTGTTTTTCTTTAGATATTCCTTGCAGCGCCTTTTCGTACGTCTCGTCTAGCGTGGCAGGCAGTTCCTTTAAAACCCTGGGAATACTTGGATACAGACATCGACGTAGGATGTCCAATTGGCAAGACACCCAACGAAACCTGTCAAAAACTATGAGTGAGAACGACTAGACCCTTTAATGGGATGCCTCACATTCCACCAGCTGATTCCGAGAGTGTATCAATAACGAGTTTCTTATCCTTCTCTCTCCACCTCCGCATATCTCTGTCCGAGTTAACAAGAGCATGGACATATCTGATGATATCCTCCTTCTGACCGTTCTCATCGTGGAGAGACACACGACGCTCTTGTGGTGTCAAAGGGTCAAGAATAGAATTTATGTCTTGCTCGGGGCGACTCGTGACGCAAACGAACAGGTTGGAGTACTTCGCCTGGACAAGATTCTCCACAATTTTCAGGACGCTTTCACGAGCAGATGGCGCGCCGTGATTCGGACATTCGTCCAACGCATCCACAATCATATAAATTGGTTGTTCTCCTGGCTGGTCGAGTATACGTTCAAGACATTGCTCGAGGGCGGCCTCACTAGGCTGTTCCGAACCATATCTGCAATCGGTATAGAACTGAGAAAGGATGCTCCGGCATTCTTCAGACGCATTGGCGAGTTGTACGAGGATGGAAATCAGCAGGCCTCTGGCGTCGCGTTTGGTTCGGTCCCTGGAGTCAAAGTAGTAATACACGACCAGGGCTGGACTGGATTCCCGGATTTGCTTGATTTCCTCGATGATGGTCGAACTTCGGGATACGATGAGCTTCCGATCATCAGAGAAGTCACGAAACAGCGCACCAAAGAGCGGTTTTGCCTGACCCGGCTGAAAAACCGCCAGAGACTCAATCAACAATAATGAGAGGCCGATGGTGGAGAAACGTACGATTGCCACGGACCCACAGTAGGGAACCGTTTTTCTTCCAGTCTTCGAATGCACTACCTCGAATAAACCACCCTGCAGTTCCGTCGTAGTGGGCCTTGCACGCAATGTTGTGATTAAAGGAATGATCCGGAGGATTGAGCCATGTTCGGAGCTTGTCTCGGGCCTGGTCCCCTGCGAGTGCGTCTCAGCCGTGACAATAATAAACGATTGCATCGTTGGGGAGTGACATACGAGGTAACTCATGGGTTGCTGTTCGACATGACAAGAAAAGGTCAGTGCGTGTGTGAAGTGAGGGAATGTTACGCACTTCGCGTATTTTCTTTGACGGTATTATTGATGATACGCTCGCCCTGCCTAATATAGGACATGTTGTTGCCGACCTCGTAGACATCCTTCTTGATCTCCACTACATTGCGCTCGACACGTTGGGTAACTCCCAGGTTCGCCTGTACGTTATCATCAACACGGTGGATGACCCCTTGGACCTGCGTCACAATTTCTTCGACGGGGTCTACAACTTCCAAGGTTCTTGCAGCTGCCATTAGACCCTCCTCGTTCGTGAGCGCATTCAATCGTTGAAGGGCATCCTCGACGTCTGTTCGTCCCGACAACCTCTTCATAATGTGTTCTATGTCATAGTCAGCCAAAAAAAGTATGGATGAAAAGAATAGACATACTAATTCGGTTCTGCTTCATCACCCTTGTCGAAAGCGCGAGGACAGAAAGGACCTGGGCCATGATTTTCGCGAGCAACTCCATCATCTCTGGTGTGAGTCGGACTGATGTGTAACTTTTGAGCCGCCTGAGGAAAAAATCGATGCGCTCGAAGAGGTCGACAAGCATTTCATAGCTTGCCATAGCATCCTTCACCGCCTGAGTTGAATGTTGCGTGAGTTCACGTCAATGAATACGAGAGTGGACTTAACCCCCAGAAGAACACCAATGCCTGTAAAGATCACCTTTGCAGGAGATACTAGTGTCTGAAAATAATACATGTAGTACCACTTTTATATACAGTAGAAGGGAAGGAGGGCTTACGTACCTCTCCGATAGATACTGAAAGCGTAAAGAGTATTTGGACGATTGAGGATAAGGCTGTCATTAACTTCTCATTGTCCTTGGAAACTTTCTCAAAAACCCGTGCTTGCTTTCGAAATATATTCATGATAGCGTCAGGCGTCTTGAAGTTTTCGAGCGCGGCAGAGAAAGGATGTGACGATAAGTCTTGTCCTGTGAGGGTCCTATACTCATGTGTTGCCGCCTCAAATATCTTGGTAAAGTTGGATGTAGAAACGCTGGGTAGTAGGTTGCCTGTGGACAGAAGAGTATTGGGGCGGCCGTGATGTAAAATTGGCAAGTCTGCTAGGGAATCTTTGCGTTGGATTATGTCGCCTCGAAGGGGTGGCACCGGTGAGCTGTCCGGTAGAGCTCGCGGAACACGTGATGTCGCTGGCGATTCGCCCACGTAACGGGGAGCAGGGTTCTGTGTTGCATGTGTTGCATGGGGTGAATATGGAGGTGGGAGTACAGTATCTGTCATTTTTGTCATTAATGACGCCGCCAAGAAAGACAGGTCCGTCTTTCGAGAAGGTGAAACTTGAGATATGGATAACTTGGAGAGCATAGCCACCGAGACGACATTGGTATGAGTATTTGGACTACTACTCGTGGGCGACAAATCTTTTGTGCGTGCCAATGTGTGAACCAAAACAAATCGTAGTTCTGTTGACAATGAGGACTCACCATAGCGAACCATATGCACTTCAATGTTGGACCTCCGGAATTGATCCATCACCACTTCAGCTTCGAGAGACTCCAATGGCTGACAACATGAGAAGAGCGGTGAACTGGAAATCAAATTTCCACTCACAGTGCCTTCGCCAATCCCATCAATCCTCTTTAAATCATCATCATGAACGAGTACCTATCGCAGTCGAGTGCTTGCTGTATAATTTACGTAAAACTCTGGCGTTTAGCCACAACAGAAGATGCGATGCTTGTAGTACTCACCTCAGCGATACAATCTAGTACTATGTGAAGAAGATCCCTGTACTTGTAAATGTCAGATGAAGACTGAGAAAGGCTCAAGAAAATCATATTTATCTTAGTATTAGTGGCAGGTATCGACATAAGTTCCTTGTCCGGCCCGCGCTCACGGTCATACTGATCTGTATAGGGACCCGCCGCCGCTCTGAGGCGCTTTGGAAATTTCCAGAGGGTACGAGCGGCACGAAACCCTCGGATAAATACGCATTGATCCTCGGGCAGGTCCTAATGAGTATGAGTCACAAAGTTATTTCATATCTGTATATTCTCGCAGACATCGGATCGACGTACACTCCCTTCACATCAGCAAGATCACAACGGCTAGAGTGACTAGACACACTGGAGTCACTAGATCTAGTCGTCCTAGTGACTCTAGACAGATCCTAGTTTATTTTTGATTTCTAGTCATCCTATTTCTTGATTCTGGCTCTAGTTACTTGAAACTTACTTCTAGAAATAACCATTTAATTCTAGTCCTTCCAGTCGTCCTGAATTGTCCAGTTCTGACTCTAGTAACTTCCCAGAAATAATGATTTAGTTCTATTCCTTCCAGTCGTCCCGACTCGTCCAGTTCTGTTCTGACTCTAGTTACTTCCAGAAATACCTATAAAATATCTAATCCTTCCAGTACCAGTCCTGCGTCGAAACCAGCTCCCTTGCCTGTCCTCAAGGTGACAATTTGATTGGTTCATGGTTCACGAACGTCATGTTCTCACGTCGCTTTCTGTGAACTGTCTAACCAATACCATTCCTCAAATCTTGTGGGGGTTTCCCTCCAATCAAC
>QFFA01004343.1:0-13466 GCA_003316565.1 Russula foetens | reverse complement strand
CGGTTCCTTCATACAACGTCGTCGGCCTCTCTGGTAAGATACAAAGCTTCGGAGGTTTGTGTGGGGTTAAGACACGATAAAACTTGCTGAAGCCACTCACAAGTGTCACGGTCCCTGTTTTCCACGAGACCAGGAAGACAACCGCTCTGGAGCCGCCGAGACGATCCCATGCTGTTATCAAGACGTAATCGCGTAATCACCCATGACTTCTGCTTTCACACCCACATAGGTGAATTCAGAAAGTGGAGTGAGTGATACAATGTGTGTTGTTGCAAGTGGATGTGGTGCGCCCGTGGAGAATTCAAAGAACTCCAGCTGGACCAGGGGGGCAGAATCAGCGTCTTCACTGTCTTGTTTACAGCTATGACACGCTTGTCAGTTTTGCACCCATGCAAGGAATCGAAAAGGACACAGAACCTCACAGCCATCATCAAGTCATGATCTACTGCAAATACGGTCTCTGTTGATTCTAGATACTGACTTTCGCCCATCGTGAGGTGGACCCATCACAATTCCTTGTTTTGTTCTGCGGAGCAGAGGTCCGTATATCCGTATTGTAGCCTTTGTAGGCCGCTTCCCTGTCCCGGAAAGCATTCGTAGATCAGATAGCCGTCTTGAAGAGTGAAAATTTTCAGATTGGGAACACTGGAGATATCGTGGCATTCAGTGAATGGATTGAATGGTAGATCCCGCAATGACTGTTCATGACATCGCAGAAGTTCGAGACGATCAGAGTAAGGAAAATTGGGGGGTAGCAGGTCGTCGACACGATTTATGTTGGCGAGTAGGATGTACTGGAGGTAGGCAGTACTGGCAATGATGTCGCGAATCGTACGACATGTGCGCTGCACTGCAGTCATATCCGCGGCGGGGAGGTAAGCCAAAATCTTGATGAGGACTTCTGTTGAAAGGTCGAGAAGGGATCGTGTGGTAGCGACTTGATTCTCCGGCATGGGTTTGTTTTTGTGCTTGAATTGTCTCGGAGCCATTGGTACGGAGGTGAGGGAGGTGAGAGTGAACAGTAAAACCTTTTAATTTCCCTATCACGATGGGCCCGGGCAGGAATGATGAGCCATGCATATGTCTGCATTTGGTCCAATTATTGTCCAATAAGTTGACCTATCCTTATATGTCAAAGAATACCTCAAACAATTATAAATTATTAATAATTGGACCATGAGCAGATATGACTTATCCATTCCTGTTAACTGGCCTGTCTTTGACGCCCACGCTGAGGCGGTCGTCATTAACAAATCTGAAAAAAGGTCGACTCGGAGTCGCAGCAATATTTAATATTAATCTGACAGCCCTCAGGCACCATTTCCGGGTGGGCAACTCTGTGCTTTAATGTTAAATATTGAATATTGAATGCTTCTCTGACAGCTTCCACAGAGGAATCAACCATCAAGATACGACGTACACTATACTTTCCCCTTTAGCGTGATACGTGGACCCTCTTAATCCTCTGGAGTAAGAACAAAAAAAAAATAGACGGAAAAACGGTAAATGAAACACAGTCACAAAATCAAAGTTGAACGATAAGACCCATCCATAGCTTACACACGCACCTATGACACGGCGTCGAAATCGCCTCTGCCTTCTTCGGAACGGTTCATTCCCCACCACCACCACCGATCGTCCTGATTACTCCTCCCTGGTCTCTATCCACCCACGAGAGCGCTCCACAGCACGCTGCCAACCACGCCAAAGCCTACCGCACTCCGCCGTCGTGCGGGGCACAAACACCGTGCTGCGCGCCATGTTGTCGTCCCCCAACGTCTCAGGCCTCGTGATATCTATCCCACCCGGACAAGCCAACGACAGACGCAGCAAGGAGCACCGACCCGAGCATGG
Source organism: Russula foetens (assembly GCA_003316565.1). NCBI lineage: Eukaryota > Fungi > Basidiomycota > Agaricomycetes > Russulales > Russulaceae > Russula > Russula foetens. The sequence continues at coordinate 11,612 of QFFA01004343.1, read as the reverse complement.
TGCTCTCGCGCGTCTCGGGACACACCACCTCGAATCCGCCCACATCCGCGAGCACCTCCATCGCGAGGTCCCCGTTCGTCATGCCCCCTTCCGCCTTGAGGTGCGCGAGCTCCGACTTGGAGTCTGGCTTCATGCTCTCGATTACTGCGTACGTCGGGAATACATTCGCTTCAAGCGTCGCGCACGCGACGTGTGCTGGCATCGTGTACGACGTCAACCCGACTAGAAGGCCTGTTGCGCTCAGTATGGCGCCAGTAGACCGGAGAATGCGGTCACGGAGCGCGCATGGGTGTTGATACCGTCGACGGTTTTGATTATCTTCATAGAATCGCGAAGCCATTTGATAGCAACTAAGATGACATTAGAACCATTGCATTCGGTTAAGACTTGGTGCTCTCAATAGCTCCTTCTAATGTGTAGACGGGCTTTCTTTTGGGACCTACTCGATGCGCGACCTGAGAGACGATGTCAGCACCTGCAACGCTAGAACGCCAGTATAGCGCACCGTGCTTAGTAGATTATGATTGCTGTATATGGTATATGTGCCTGTGCAGTACAAACAAGAACGCGTCAAAGCCATATGTACATTTGGCCTGGCCTTGGGCAAGGCACTTATTGCCAATGAGTGCTCCTTGCTGTTCGCTAATGAGGCCCTCCAGTGGCACGCCCTTGAGGGGCCTATATGCGAGATTTCCGTACACCTCGCTCGTCGAGCGTGCGGACACCGAGTAGCAGCGTCCGCGACACATCGGTCACTTCGCTATTGTGCTGGCTTGCGCTCGCGCCACCTAACAAGTTCTGTCTGAGCCCTTCAACGAGTGCGAGGGAGAGAAGGTATGATTGGAGACTGACGTATGCGCTCCAGGACTCAAACGCAAGGCCGTCGCCTCGTGCGCTTGGCGGATATCCTCCCAGTTATCGACCATCCATCGGAGCTTGATCGCGGAGAAGTACGTGGAGAGCGGGAGGCAGGTCCTGCGCAAACAAAAGTCATGTCAGTCAAATCAATGGCACCTCGGGCGACGGCGCAAGTCCGGGGGAGACGAGACTGACAGCTCTTTGAGGGCCTGTACGCCGTCCGCTCCATTGCGCACTCATCCGTCGACTTCGATGCCCTGCGTCTTGAGAAGGTGCGAGTAATGTGCGACAACATCACGGGTGCGCGAGTCGTCCCGTACGATCGCGCGGGATAACGGCTTTGCCTGTCGCGTGGCTGCATACTACAGTGGTCTCGCGCTGATTGGTGACACCTATTGATTCGCTGGTGGATCGGCCCTCGGAGTTTCAGAAATCGGATGGGACACAAAATGTAACCAGGGGGGTTACACTGGAGACGGATGGTTTTGACTTAGGTTACGACTCACAAGGGTCACCGACTCACCATGCCCGATTTCCACGAAACGACGTAAAAGCAGCAGACATCCCGCCCAGACATCACCGCCGTCAGCACATGATCTCCCAAGATCTCCACCGATGCGTGGGCAACGTCGAGGACGAGATTCGATGGAAGCCTCACGGTGGGCTTGGACGAAAGTGGATGAAGTGTGCCTGTCGTGATCTCGAGAGAAACGTAAGCTTGGCGAGTGAGCTATGCTGGGTTCTGTAGACGATAGTAATTCAGACGTTTCATCCAAAATGGGGTCAGCAAGAAATCAGGTACGTACCTGAAAACTAAGGCTAAATTGTGGCCCGCAGCAATATGACACAAAGTGGAGAACATATGTCGTCATTCGAAACGTGGGTCCAATGTGACTCTTCGTCCGGAGAGGCAGAGAGGAAGTACACATATTCATATTTCAGAGCCCCCACGATCCTGTTGTATGTACATCAAGTATCCGTCTTGAAGAGAATTGTCGTTGGTGACTGGCCGCCGTGAACTCGTGCGAGACTCTGACCTGGAGGTTACTCCACGACTTTTCGTGACATCTCAAGAGCTCGAGGCGTTCGGAAAATGGGCGATCGGGAGGAAGGAGGTTGTCGACGCCGTTGATCTGGACATGGAGGATGTATTGGAGGTGTGCGCTTTCTGCAACGATGCAGCGAATCCTGTGGTACGTCCTCCGGAGGGCACACAGTTCAACGGCAGGGAGGTAAGAAAGGTTGAGATTATCAGTTCGGTTGGAAGGTTGAGGAAGGTCGGCGTCTGGGACGTGAGCCACATATTAGCGCTCCTCGCCGGAAAGTTGAGTTGTCTGAGTGACCACAAGTTGAACCATCGTGGTTACCGCATTTGATTGGGAAACCACGCTAGACCAAACAATAATGTTGATTGCGCCCGCCGATTAGCATCCACTGGCACTCCATGTTGGCTGAGAATATGACAACGAAGACAGCGACTAGTAATTTGATATGCAACACATGCTAGACTGCTACCCTCAGCTATCACCGCAGTCGTTTTGGGGACCCCGCAACTAAGTTCGTACAGTAAGTACCACATATTATCTTCAAAGAAAGCACGTTTTATGAGTCTCGGTTTTTCTTATTCCAGTTCATGCCGGTGCCTAGCCAACATGATAGACAGTGATAGAATATCCATCACTCTGTCGATGTGGGTGATCAGGCTCGCATCGGAATATCCCAAATATGTGGACAAAAAATCCACGTACCGAGGACTTCACCCCAACAACCCACTCCCTATTCGCCATAACGTAATCGGACTTGAATACGTCATCCTTCACCACGACGTCGCGATATGGCAGGTGTGTCTCGATGTTATATTTAAGTTTTGTTATCGGATCGATTGGCAGCCAAGCATAAGATCGCAATGATGATTTATGCCCTGACATCGACTGGGTGTATCGTGTACGCCGTAGGTCGTACTGACGTACCAGCCGGAAGTCTGCGATCCAAAAAGGGCCAAGTGACATTGGTCGCATTGGTGCCATTTTGTAGAAGTGCGTGCAGGAAGGGCCCCAATTTTTCCAAGGAACGTTGCGCGCATCGGTTGGAATGACAGAGACGAGTGCCGCGACGCTTATTATCAACGCACTCGTGTCGATACACTGACCCTTCGGTAGGTAATACTTGAATCGAAACGCTATGGTGCCGACTGCAGAAGAATAAAAGGGAAGGTGATATCCCCGAGAAGACCTGGTTCTCACGTAGGATTTCGAGGTTGGCACCCACTCCTTCATGGTCCCGAAAACGAAACGTGAAGCACCTGGTACCATTGGTGGTAAATCAAGGAAGCACAGCGTCTGGAGCCGTGGGCGAGGGCCGAGCTCGAGTTTACAGATCTCTAACCTGTTCTCATGGTCGTCTACCAGTGAGACCAAGCTACTATTGATGGATACAGTCATTCGCCTTCCTTTCTTTATCGACCTATCTGGTAACGTACGAAGCTTCAGAGATTTCGTGTGAGTACAAGACAAGACAAAACTTATTGTAGCAACTCACAAGTGTCGCGGTCCCTGTCTTCCACGAGACTAGGAAGACAACCGCTTTGAAGCTGCGATTCCATACTGCTATCAGAATGTGATCACCCAGGACTTCTGCGGTCACATTCGCATCGAGGAATTTGGAAAGTGGTGGGAGTGACACAATGTGTGTTGTTGCAAGTGGATGGGGTGCGCCCGTCGAGAATTCAAATAATTTTAGCTGGACCAGGATGGCAAAATCGACGTCTTGCTCACAGCTGTGACACGCTTGTCAGGTTTGCATTCAGAGAAGGAATTGAAAGGAACACAGAACCTGACAGTCATCACCAAGTCATGATCTACTGCAAATTCGGTCCTCGTTGAAAATATACAATGCCTTTCGCCCGTCCTGAGGTGGACCCATCGCAATTCCTTGTTCCGTTTTGCGGAGCAGAGATCCGTATATCCGTATCGCACGCCCCCTCCCAGTCCCGGGAGGCATTCGTAGATCAAATAGCCATCCTGAAGAGTGAAGGAAGTTATATTTCGCCCACCGGTGGCTCCGGAGATATCGTGGCATTCAGCGAATAGATTGAATTGTAGATCACGCAGTGACTGTTCATGACATCGCAGAAGTTCGAGACGCTCGGAGTAAGAAAAATCGGGGGGTAGTAGGTCGTCGACACGATTTATGTTGGCGAGCAGGATGTACTGGAGGTAGGCAGTACCGGTAACGATGTCGCGAATCGTACGACATGTGCGCTGCACTGCGGTCATATCGGCAGCGGGGAGGTAAGCCAAAATCTCGATGAGCACTTCTGTCGAAAGATCGAGAAGGGAACGTGGGGTAGCGACTTGATTCTCCGGCATGGGTTTGTCTTTGTACTCGGAGTCGAATTGTCTTGGAGCCATTGACACGGAGGTGAGAGTGAGCGGTAAACCTTTTGATTTTCCTAATAATCGAAGGGCCCGGGCGTTGTTCCTTGATGGACACACGGCGCTTATGATCTTGTCATTGACGCCCAGCCACTACTAAGTTATACCCTATGCTGGTCACTTGTTTGGTCGCCCCGTACCGGTCGTAGTACCGCCGGGGCCAAGAGCAGTGACTGAGCCTACTAGTGAGTCCGAGTCCTTAAATGTGAGGTGCTCGTATCCCATAAATAGGGTTCAGAACATGAATGTGAACGAAAAGTACTATCGAAGCTTCCGACGGACTCTTAGCTCGCTGTCTAATCCTATGTCCAGCACCTCCCACTGGCAATTCCTACAAACGACCGTGACAACCCTGGGTGAACCGCATCGCCTCACTGGCCACAACGTACACGTACACAGGGACATTTTCCCCTCTAACGTGATCCTTGCATCCCCTAGTACATCCTCTAGTAGGAACAAAAAAAAGGACGACAATACGATAGATGAAACACAGTCACAGAATCGAAGTTGAACGATAAGACCCATCCACCATCCATAGCTTACACGCACCTATGATACGGCGTCGGATTGTCTCCGGAAAGGCTCATTTCCCACCACCACCACCATAAGCCATCCCGATCACTCCTCCGTGGTCTCTATCCACCCACGAGAGCGCTCCACAGCGCGCTGCCAACCACGCCAAGCCCTACCGCGCTCCTCCGCCGTCGTGCGAGGCGAAAACACCGTGCTGCGCGCCGTATTGACGTCCCCGAGCGTCTCGGGCCGCGTGATATCCCACCCGAACAAGCCAACTGCAGACGCGGCGAGAAGCGCCGACCCAAGCGCGGTGCTCTCGCGCATCTCGGGCCGCACCACCTCGAACCCGCCCACGTCCGCGAGCACCTCCATCGCGAGGTCCCCGTTCGTCATGCCCCCGTCCACCTTGAGGTGCGCGAGCTCCGACTTGGAGTCTAACTTCATGCTCTCGATCACCGCGTGCGTCTGGAATGCGTTCGCTTCAAGCGTCGCGCGCGCGACGTGTGCTGGCGTCGTGTACGACGTCAAGCCGACTAGAAGGCCCGTCGCTGCCGGGTCCCAGTATGGCGCCAGCAGACCGGAGAATGCGGTAACGAAGTAGACGCCTGAAGTGGAGGTCACAGAGCGCGCAAGGGTGTTGATCTCGTCGGCGGTTTTGATCATCTTCATAGAGTCGCGTAGCCATTTGATAGCACTTCCGGCGACAGCAACTATTATGATATTAGAACCATTGCATATGCTTAAGACTTGGTGCTCTTACTAGCTCCTTCCAAGGCGTAGACGGGCTTTCCTTTGGGACCCACTCGATACGCGACCTGAGAGACGATGTCAGCACCTACATGCTAGAACGCCAATATTACGCACCGTGCTTAGTAGTCCATGATTGCTGTATACTATATCTGTGCCTGTGCAGAACAACAAGAATGCGCCAGTGCCATATGTACATTTGGCCTGGCCCTGTGTAAGACACTTATTACCGATAAGCGCTCCTTGCTGGTCGCCAACGAGGCCTCCTAGTGGCACGCCTTGGAGAGGCCCATATGCGAGATTTCCGTACACCTCGCTCGTCGAGACGAGACGTGGCAAGACCGACTCCCGCAGGCCGAAGAAGCGCAACAGCACAGGATCCCATTCGAGCGTGCGGATATTGAGTAGCAGCGTCCGCGACGCATTGGTCACTTCGCTAATGTGCTGGCTTGCGCTCACGCCACCGAGCAAGTTCTGTCTGAGCCCGTCAACAAATGGGTGCGAGAGAGAAAATGTGTGGTTAGAGACTTACGTATGCGATCCAGGACTCGATGGTGCCGAACGCGAGGTCGTCGGCCTCGTGCGCTTTGTGGACGTCCTCCCAATTATCGATCATCCATCGGAGCTTGATCGCGGAGAAGTACGTGGAGAGCGGGAGGCCGGTCCTATGCGGACAAAAGCCAAGTCAGCGAAATATACGGCACCTCGGGCGACACAACTCCGGGGGATTCGAGACTGACAGCTCTTTGAGGGCCTGTGCGCCGTCCACCCCGCTGCGCACTCGCCCGTCGACTTCGATGCCCTGCGTCCTGAGAAGGTGCGAGTAATGTGCGACGACATCACGGGTGCGCGAGTCGTCCCATACGATCGCGCGGGATAACGGTTTGCCTGTCGTGCGGCTCCATGCTACGGTTGTCTCGCGCTGATTGGTGACACCTATTGATTCGCTAGTCGATCGGCCCTCGGAATTTCAGAGTTCAGATGGGACCGAGGGCTCACCGATGACCTTTACGCTGCTACGGTGATACCCTGATCCCTCGAGCTTGACCACAGCCTCCTCAATGACCTTGTCGCACACTTCTTGTATTTCGGTCGCATCGTGTTCGTGCCATCTGATCGAGAAATGGAAGAAGCGAAAGTCAGAGGGACGGAGCGGAGTTGTATGGCAGCTCGTGTGGTGGACCCACCCAGGGTTGGGGTAGTACTGAGGAAACTCGCGTTGGCTTAGCGCCACGATATTTGCGTACTTATCAAAGATGATGAATCGCGTCGAGCTGCAAATTTGATGTCACCGCGAATGCGCATCGTGCTTGGAACGTATCGAGAAGCTAAGAACTTACGTCGTGCCACAGTCTAGGCTGCCAACAAACTCGCTCACCCTGAGGGCCGACATGGTTCTGGTCTATGCGGGTGGACGTAAAAAGGGGAAAAGAAGAAAATGTGGGTTGGGCTGGACTCTGTCTCGACCGTTATTTGAAGTACATGAATGTTCTCGATCATATGATTCTTTTGCCTTTACACTACTGTGCTACCCGGGGAAAACGTATTCGTCGCTTGGGTCCTGTTTTCCCTTTCCTTGTTGGAACCGAAGTTAAAATGTGCCAGCTCAAAATATGGAGCAAGACAAGGTGATTCGCAGCTGCCTCCGTATCTGAGAATACTACTTGAGAGAAAGAAGTATGAATGATGGGATCGAAGAATCAACGTTGTGCTGGCCAGAACACGGCGTCGGATGTCGGATGTCGGATGACGGAGCGGGGCTGGTCATTTGTCTTCCCCGCAAATCCCATTCGCACTCCGGGGAGAAATGCACATACCTTTTGATTTTGATTTACTATTCTACTTTACGGGGGTAAAACTTGAGAGCTTGAGATCCGATACGGCCGATAATCTAATCTGTCTGTCTTCGGCTGTGCACTGCACACCAGCCAACATCTCAAACCCCAACAATCGAATGTCTTTGAGCGCAGAAAGTATCGCTCAAACCGCCAAGGCGGCATTCGAGGCTTCTCAGCTCGTCAGCGCCGCAGAGCGTACCCGAGCCCTACACGAAATCCGGAGAGAGCTGGAGGCGAACAAAGATGCCATCCTAAAAGCCAACAGCGAGGACATGGCGGTGCGCTCTCAACTTTCTCCCTAATCCCCCCTTCTCCGTTCCATTCCCTCCGAAAGAAAAAGATAAATAATTCTGACTCGGATGCGCTCGAGCAGCACGCAGAAGCAGAGTCTGCCGCCGGACGCCTCTCGTCCTCGCTCGTGAAGCGCCTCGACCTGCGCGCGGGCGAAAAGTGGGACACGATGCTACAGGGCCTATCGGACATCGCCGCCCTCGCAGACCCGACCGGATCCATCTCGTACGCGCGCGAGCTGCACGACGGACTCGAGCTCTACCGCGTCTCCTGCCCCATCGGCGTCCTCCTCGTCATCTTCGAAGCCCGCCCAGAAGTCGTCGTCAATATCGCCGCTCTCGCGCTCAAATCAGGTTAGTGTTTTTTTATTTTATTTTATTTTTACCTACGTTTGCCCATGGGCCCCGACAAAACACGACACTAAACAAAAAATACGCAAAACGCAAACGCACATGCATTTGCACAGGCAACGCCGCGATCCTCAAAGGCGGCAAAGAGTCCGCGCGCACGACCGCAGAGCTCGCACGCACGATCCAAGCCGCGCTCGCGCGCAACGGTGCGCTCCCAAACGCGTTCATACAGACCGTCGAGACGCGCGCGGAAGTGGCCGCGTTGCTCGCGCAGGACCGATACATCGACCTGGTCATCCCGCGGGGCAGCAACGCGCTCGTGCGCGAGATCCAGCGCGGAACGCGCATACCCGTCATGGGCCACGCCGACGGCCTCTGCGCCATCTACCTCGACGAATCCGCCTCCAAAGAAAAAGCGAAGCGCGTCGTCGTGGACGCAAAGGTGAGTGTTTGTCGGTTTCCTCCCTTCGCTCATAATTCGCTCACCGGCACCGCAGATAGATTACCCCGCGGCGTGCAATGCCGTGGAAACGCTCCTGGTTCACGAAAGCCTGCTACATACGATCTGGCCCGACGTAGCGAACGCACTGCTCACCGCAAACGTCCAGCTCCTCTGCGACCCGCCGACCCTCTCCGCGCTCACCCCTCCAGCGAGCAGCTCATCACCCACAAACGTTCGGCCCGCCCCAGCAGACGCCTACACGACCGAGCACCTCTCGCTCACCCTCGCCGTGCGCACCGTGCCCTCCCTGGCCGCCGCCATCGCACACATCAACGCGCACGGCTCGCACCACACCGACGTCATCGTAGCCGAGAACGCCGAGGCGGCCAGCACGTTCGTGCGCGGCGTCGACTCGGCGGGCGTGTTCGTCAATGCGAGCACGCGCTTCGCCGACGGCTTCCGATATGGCTTTGGTGCTGAGGTGGGCATCAGCACAGGGCGGATCCACGCGCGTGGGCCCGTCGGACTCGAGGGACTCGTGACGTACAAGTACATTCTACGGAGCAAGGGCGAGGAGGGTCACATTGTCGGCGAGTTTGGTCGGGAACCCGGGAAGAAACAGTACACGCACCAACCCATCCGTGCGGACGAGCTCCCATTCTAAGGGGAGAAAAAGGAGGGTCACATCACGCATGCAAGAAGAGAGTAGCACAGTATAATGTACGGATATATTGGGGCGGGCATATCTGCATGTCGAAGAAATACAGGGATCCAATCTCAGAGTATACATCTACGTTATCAGGTCGTGATGTCATGGCGCGGGGCTCTCTTCCAGGCGGGCCTTTTTGTCTTGTGGCGTTTGGGCTTCCTCATCGTCTGCTTTACGCTTCTCAGCAGCATTGGCCGTCTCGGGCGCGGGCGGTGGTGCCTTCTTTTTCTTTTTCACGACCATCGACGTGAGGTCATTGACGGGTAAGTCTTGCCGCGCGGTGGATGCGACATTAAGTTCTCGGTCGAGCGCGCGTTGTGCCAACTCGGGTGCAGACAGCCCGCCCTCCCGCTCGTCATTAGGTGCCGACTTTAATTCGTCCACCTGCACAGAACACGGTGTGTTATACCGGACAAAACAGCACGCAAAAAAAAAACATCGTTTTGCGTACCTTGAGTGCGAGATCCTGCTTCAGCTCGCCGAGCTCTTTAATCTCGGTTTCGATCTGCGCCTGACTCCGGTTCTGGACTAGCTCTTCCGGAGCAAGCGCGGCCTGCTTGGCCTTACCCTTACCCTTTCCTTTATCCCCGTCTTCATCCTTCGCGTCGGAGGGTGGTTCGGGTAACGGCGGTAACGTGCCCGCAAGGCCGGCCTGCAACTCGACAAGGCGCGCCTCGATGCTCTCGAGGGCGCGCTGCGCGTGATGAATGGCGTCCGCGAGCCGACCGGCGGTGAGATCGAGCGCGATGCTGAGCTTGTAATGCACTTCTGCGAGTTGGCGCGACGACAGCGGGAGCAGCTCCGTTTTGAGTGCGAGGCCAGAGCTGTAATCCGTGATGGCCTGGTCAAACTTCTCTGCGCGCGCACAGTCGTCATTCGAATAAGATTCGCGCGTGTGTGAAAGAAAAAGGAGAAGGAGAAGAAGCGCACCGGTTTCGAGCGAGATGTCGCCCAGAGCGATGAACGTGTCCGCCACCTTGAGCCGCACCTCGTCGTCTCCCTCCATACGCTTCTCGTATATCGAACGCGCGAGATCGAGCACCTCCCACGCAGCATTAAAATCATCTTCGGGCTCCGCCTCGTCCTCACCATCACCATCGCCATCGCCATCACCAGCCTCGTCCCCGCCCTCCGCATCCGGCTTGGACGCCTCGGCAAAGAGGTCTACCGCGGGATCATCTCCTTCTTCCGCGTCGCCGGAGAAAGACATGACCTTGTTCCCGTTCGGCGCAGGCTCTGCACAACGCCTGATAAGGATGCGCCTCGCCGAAAAAAATGGGCAAAACTTTGTGTGGTGGTGGGTCACTGACCTTCCTCAGCCGCTGCACCGCCCTCCTGCTCCTTGCCAAGGACAGAATTCTGCGCGATGGCATTCTCGAGCAGCGCCTTCCCGTACGCGAAATAGATTTCTGCCATCTCTGGCGCGTCTTCCGCGTGCGTCTTTGATCTGTATGAGGGTAGGAGGTAAGGATCATGGGTGGAGATAGGGCGGGGAGATTGAAGAAGGGCACGAACAAGAGTTCGAGAGCAGTCGCGTAGTGCTCGACCGCTTGTTCGTACTTGCGCAGCGCGAACGCACGCTTCGCGTGATCGAGCGCGTCGGAGACGGTCGTGGGTGGATTGGTGGTTGGTTGAGCTTGCTGTTGGCTGCAGACGGAAACCTCGATGAGCACTTTCGGAACGAAAAGACGATGGAAGACGTACGTGGACATGACGACGTTCGTGATGGTGTGTTGGTAGAAAAGGGTGAAAGTGGCCAACGAAAGTCGCAGTCGCGTCTTCGCGTCTTCGCGCGTCTCAATCAATCAACAAAAGTAAAATAAATATTCCCACTGTCTCATATCATTCTCGACTGAAAAAGTCAGAGTAAAAAAGCACATTTTCAAATCTACACCGTTGTAAGGAAGCGTTCCACAGGTGACAAGAGAATGAAGGAATAAACAGCACATACGTACTGTCGCATGGCATCAACAATCATCAAGTAAGAGCTACAGGGCAGAAAGAAAAAAGAGGAAAGTAGAGAACATGAACAAAGGAGGTCTATATCAACTGCGCAGCTCCGTTCTGCTGCTTCGACGCTTCCGTCTGCGCTCCCATGAACAAGCTCTGCCCAAACGATGGTGTTGCACCCGTAGGCTGCAAAAACAAGCCTGTGCTCGCGCTGGCGTTGGTAGTGTTAAATGCAGGGAACGGTCCGGCCCCGGCCCCAGCCCCACCTCCACCTCCAACGCCTGGTGGCAGCATGGACGCACGGAACGGGTTCGCCGCGCCGAGACCGAGACCAGTCGCTTGTGGATGCAGCCCAACGCCAACGCCGAGCGAAGAGCCCCCGCCGAACGCCGTCGGCCCACCCGTTCCCATTCCCATTCCCGCGCCGGTAGGACTAAAACCGGTCGGCTGCGCGGCAAGGCCGAAGCGACCCAGACC
>QFFA01004337.1:0-54417 GCA_003316565.1 Russula foetens | reverse complement strand
ACAGTCATAAAGGTGGCCGCGCGTATAACGGAATAATCCACACAAGTAGCCACTCAGCACAAGTGCCTATGGTGGGGGACAAGAGCCAAAAATGTGCTTGGTGTTACAAACCCATATTGTTCCACCGGTAGGATGGAGGCCTCGGATTATACCGAAATCGTAATCCAGGGCTGTGACGAACTTCCCGTCTTGAGACATTGATGAATATGCGTGAAAGTAGTTAGTCGACGCCGAAGCAAAGCGGATCAGCAAATAGACGCCTTTTGTGGTGTGACGAAAGTTTTTGAATACCGCTTGAGAGACAAGCCGATCAGAACTTCTTGAAGCTTGAAGCTTGAAGGCTTGAGTGTCAGACACGAAAGGAGCACATATTGGTACTGCTTGGCTGCGGAAGGGTCTCTAAAATTGACCATGCAGCCGTACTTGTGAGCAATCGATGGGTAGATAGGAAGGAAGTAGATTTTGGGGGCTGGCACGCTGAAGCCTGAAGATTGACCAGGTGGTCTCGTCGTCTAGTTCTATGGGCGGCTTCTTACAGGTAGGACGTTATTGTCACGCTTTCTTGGTGATAATGATGGTCTAGGTGCGAGTCAGATCTGGTTGATTTATGATTTGTCGTCAACGGGGTGCAAACCAGGCAAGTAGTGAGGGAAACACTGCTCGTTTTCTTGGACGGCGAAATCGATTCAGACGAATGTGAAACGCTAATCGGAATGAATCAGCGCTGCGATGACAACTGTTGCTAAAATGCGTACCAATGGGGTTCTCAGATCTCAGCGGTTGACTGTGTGAGGCTCAGGCAATCAGGGTGGCACTACCGTGACAGTATCATGGCCCGCCCGAAGGACGGAAACGTGGCATGTGAATGGCTTCACCTCATTGACCTCAAGCCTTCAGTGAGTCCGTCGTTGTCGCCAGCGCAGGCGCACTATGACATCTGTAGCGTATGATATTCACCCGCTAAGCGTGTAAGGAGACCATTTCGCTTGGGATTGTTTGCGGTTGAGGCCGTTGAGGCGCGAGACGCAAAAGCAAACTATGGGTCTCACGTCGATGACATAATATTTATGTACTCACCGCTGCGGTTTTCCGTCCGTCATCACATCCAGCCCACACGCAGGTCATGATTTTTTTCGTCAAACACGCGCTGTTCGTGAACTTCGCTTATGTCAGTCTCTCTCCCGTTCGCCGAACAGGTTACAGGTAACTGCCATTTACCAGTCTGAGCATGTGCGGTTCAAAATCATTGTAGCGACCATAAATACCGTCGTTGCATGTGCCATGTCCTCGTCATCAAATGGCATGGTAACCACTGGGTCGTCCCTGCAGAACGATATTGCAATGAAGTTGACGACTTGCGACGAAGGTTATTTCCTTTTATATTGCCAGGGCTGATCCTTTTCGGGGCAAGCGTTGTGTTGCGCCGCCAAATCCACCTGTCGCGCACAAAACTATATAACCCATCAAAGACCCAGACCACTATTCCCGGCGGCGGCCATGCGGCAATGGTGTGTCATGGTTTTGAACTCTACGAGAAGAACACGATACGCGAGGATTTATAACATCAGTTATACCCGGTGGTACTGGACGCGAACGAGCTCTGATACCTCAAGCCTACTACTTGCTTTCTGCACGTCATTTACTTGCAAATAGTATGACCGACTTCCACGACCCCGCTGTGGCCTTGAAGGATTACTGTGCGCAAGCGTTTAATCTTTAGTACTGGAGCCTTCAACTCCTGACCAGTTTATCTCTCGATATAGTGATCCTCAGGAGCCTCTTCCATACCTTTTGTGGCGTATACCTGTGGGTCCACTTTTGTGCTTCACCCCCTCGCTCTGATGTAGACTCACCTCTCTCACAGTTGGGAGTATCTCACGACCCTCGACTATGAGTTGAATTTTATCTGTGGGCGGCGCCCCTACCGGTGGACGATATGGGTCGGTAACAGCAACTGCATTTTTCGGCTCTCATCTCCCAGCTTGGGAGCTCGGACTAATCAATCGCTTGGGTAGATTTACTCACTTACACGTGTGGCCACTCTTATGGCTGTAATAATAAGTCTCATTAACCTGAACGTCACGGCTGCAATCAACTGTCAGGTAGGTAGTCTGCCCCATGTCTGAGTCATTGCAGTCACTCTGATCGGGCATTATTTCAAGATCTGGATCTCATTCGACATCGTGAGTGTCCTCTGGTTTCTTCCAATTTTCGAGAGAGCACTGAGTGCCTCTACTAGGCCTTTGGCTATATAGGTCTTGCTGGTGCTTCGCTCTTGATTGTTCTTCGTGTGTACGTCTCCTTCAATCCTTTCCCAGGTGATATTCTCATCGAGGTTTCCAGAATTGCAATTTGGGAAAGGAACAAGATCGTTGTGGCGATTTCAGCCAGTTTTTGGGTGGCAAATGTTGTGCTTATGATCCGAAGTAAGCCCTACATGCCCTCTTATTATAGACAAGCAGGAGTGTCTTACAAGACGTGAACTTGTATCAGGCGTTGCGCAGGTGAATATACATCCTCAACTATTCCATTGAATCTTCTAAGCCTTATCCATCTGCAGTTCCGCTCTGAGTGGAGCGCCGTCCTTCCAGGTTGCATCGTTTTCAACTCGGACAACGTCAAACTCAACATCATCGTCAGCCTCATCCAAGACGTTGTCTTGCTTCTTACAATGCTCGTTAGATTACTCCACTTTCGTGGCGACGGCAGTGGCACATTCGGCGTGGGACTCCTCCTTTGGAAACAGGTGTGATAGCTACTCCACCCCTCAGCTGCAATATCCTCAGTCCGTTGACGTGATTCCTATTCGGAAGTGTGTGTTGTGGCTCCTCCTTTCCACCGTTACAGGGATCCCACCGACCGTAAGTTCGCCATATTCAATCGTCTTGCATATCTTTTCCTTATCACTGTGTGACATCATAGGTGTTGACCTTTTTGAACCTGAATGGTATTGTTAAATTATTCTTTATGACGATGAAGACGTGTAAACTGAGCACAATTTCGCCGTAAATTCCAGATCCACTCAACCTCGTACGTTCTTCATTGTTACGACGTATGAAAGAGCCTTAGACCCACCTACAACACAGATGTTTCAGCTCCCTTCCCTAGTCACGATGTCAATCGCTGCAACACGGATGCATCGCTCTCTGACAGACTTTGCCTCCATTACCACCGTCATGTATGACGCTCTTCCCTTCTCTTTTCCCGCGCCTGCTGTTGATGACAGTCTCCAAACAGTCCGAGCAACGTCTCAAAGCTACAGTGGATCCAAACCCCATTCAACCGACTTCAAATAACTGTAGATGCCTCGAACGAGTCATATCAAATGCCACGGGAACTTGAACCACGAGCCATAATCCGCGAAGACGCAGGAGTGGCCATGCGAGTAAAAGTTACTGACACAATCCTCGGTAACGACATGGAGGGCCCGTGTGGGGACTAAATGTCGAGATGAGCACTGTAGTAAGATAGTCGTGATTTGTACGATCGCCATCTAGATTTTGGTGACAATTTGTGCGGGTTGGAGTGTAATCCTAGATATTGTATGACGTTAGTACCGCAAACAAGAACACCAATAAGCGGGATTGGGAGATCTCAACGCCAGAGAACACTCGGAGAACTTTCAGGCCAGCAAATCGAAAGCCACACCGGTTACTCCCATGGCTGGTTCTGGCCCGTTCGTAATCCGGGGCCGATTCTTTGCTTCGTGCCGGAAATTTCCAGTTGGGAAGTTGTTTTCGCACGATAATGATAATATGGGGATGGGCCACAAGCTGCCAGTGGAGGAAGGGCTCAAATTGAGGCCATGAACAGCTTCACTACCGGCTCTGGCGCCTTTTTGGACTCCGTGTTATGAGGTGTATAACGATCCGGGTGAAACCAAGCAATCACTTGGCTCGCGTTCCTCGGACAGCAACCATGACATGTGAATTGAGATCAATGGGATGGATCGACAGCCTGAGCGTGATGACAAGCTAAATCAACAGTTCGTCAATCACGACTTGGAGAAACATGGTAGAGAGTCCATAGTACAAATAGCCATTTTCGGTTTAGAGTGGGAACACAATCCAATCGGGTCCTCAGCGAGCTCGCCCTCCAGTCGGGCCACGTCAGACCCAAAATATATAAATTTAAACCGAAACTACGAAACCACCGAAGGTCGCATGGCACGTGAGCAGCATTTACGTGCAAAAACGACATCTGTGCTTACCTGAGCCACATTATGTAGCGTAGTTGGCGCGGTCAAATATATTACGTCTTTGTGAATAACGTAATATCGTCGATCAATAAGACATAAGACACAAGAAGACAAATGGGAGTCCTGACTGTAATTAATTGCATGCTTCGAAATCCGTCGTTGATCATGCAGTTGACCGCTTACCACCCTTTAAAGACCAAAGTTTGCCATCCGCCATTTCGTTGCCTCGTTGTGGCCATCTGCGGTTCGACTTCCACATCCTGCTCACGACGTCCTGAACTTACCAATCCTTGTTTCCGGAAATTTTCCGAGTCTCGCTTCCCGCGGGAGTACGTGATTGACATCGAGATCTGCTCTCCGTCCACATCCAGCGTTTACTGTACGCAGTTGTGAGCGCCTTACTGGTGAAAAAAAAAAATCCATCTGAAACGCACCCCACGGTCAAAATCTCTAGTCATACTCGTCAAAGATGGTATTCGTTCATGACCTTTCTGCCCCATGGTCTGAACAGGTGACGTTTGAATGGTTTAGTTTAAGATTAATTGCAGTGAGATTGAGTGCCATCATTTTTGCGCGTTCGTCCATCAATTACATGGTGACCGCGTACCAGAAACCTTCTGGCCCCTTGGACGTCTTAGCGGCCCGCTTAGGCTCGCTAAGAGCGTCAAGGAGCCTGGAGCCGGAACATTTATTAACATTTGTATTTCGATAAGATTTGCACGTTCCCACGGAGGTTACCCCATTTCCGCCCTGACAGGCCTATTCCCGCGATGGCACCGGCGTGTCACAGCTATGCCCCGTAGGAGAAGGGTAGAGTACTGTACTGTACGCGGCCGCGGTCAATAGCCGGGGTACTTAAACGTGTGTGGTATCAATGGTACCGTGACGCGGGCGATCTTCTGCCAGGCTGGCACAACCCCACATCCTACGCCCAAGCAATCCACCCATCGTTGTGCCTGCAACTGTACCATGGTCAACTTTCGTGACCCCCTTATAGTCTTGAAGGATTACGGTGCGTACGAATTTCGCGCTTAATACTCGTGCCCCTTAACCTGATGGGCTTGTCTCTCGACAGAGGCCTTGAAGGCTTTCCATCACACTATATATGGTATCTTTCTGTGTGTCCACTTTGTTGCATCAATCTGTCGCTCTTACGTAGACCCTCGCCTGCTTCTAGCTGGGAGTTCTTCACGACCCTTGACTACGAGTTCGATGTAATCCGAGGGGTTCGCCCTTACCGGTGGACGATATGGGTTCGTAGCGGCAGGCTGATTCTCTGCTCTCACCTCCCACCCTGGGCCCTCGCACTAATCGAGTACTAATCAGTCGCTTGGGCAGGTTTACTCCATTGCGCGCTTGGCCACACTTATGTCCGAAATACTTAATCTGGTCGACATGAACACTACGACCCCAATCAACTGTCAGGTGCGTGGTCCGCACCACATCTCAGTCGTTGCAATCACACTCTGATAAGTCACGACATCAAGGCCTGGGTTACATCCACTGCTGTGAGTGTCGACCGGTCTGTCCTGGCCTTCAAATAGAGAACACCGACCACTTTGATCCAGATCTTTGGCTATATTAGCCTTGCTGCCGCCTCACTCTTAATTGTCCTTCGCGTGTATGTCTTTGCCAATCCTTTCTCACCCCATGTCCTCATCGAGGCGTCTAGCGTTGCAATTTGGGACAAGGACAAAATTGTTGTGGGGATTTCAGCTAGTTTGTGGGTTACTCATGTCGCAGCCATGATCCAAAGCAAGTCCTTCCCTCTTCCTACATACATGCGAGGATGCATCAATAACGTGTCATTGTATCAGGTGCCGCACGGGTGAATAAACATCTTCGACTACTACCTTCTTAACTTACCCGTCTGCAGCTCCGCGCCTCATGGAGCACAGCTCTGCCAGGCTGCATCGTATTCAACACGGACAGCAGCAAACTCAACATGATCGTCCTCCTCATCACCGACCTTGTCCTACTTCTCACCATGCTCGGCGGTCTGCTCCGCTTTCGCAGAGCCGTCGGTGGCACATGTAGTGTAGGACGTCTCCTTTGGAAACAGGTGGGATAGCTAGCGTTCTCATTGCCTGTACTTCTCTCAGTCTATTGGCTGTTTTCCGCTCAGGGTGTCATATGGCTCCTCCTTGCCACCGCCGCAGAGGTCCCGCCATTGGTATGTCCCGAATTCCTTCTTGAATGTTTGCCTTTGCTCACCGTCATTCACCAATTAACGTGGCAGGTGTTGATTGCCCTGGATTTAAACGGTATTTTTCAATTCTTGTCTGTATTCCAACGAGTCACGACGGATTAAATACAATGCTTTCGCAAATTCCAGTTCCACTCGACCTTGTACGTTCTTATTCTTATGACAAGGGAGGCTCCGATCACCATCCGTCACACAGATGTTTCAGCCTCCCTCTCTCATCGCCTTGTCGATCGCTGCGACACGGATGCATCGCTCTTTGACAGATTTTGTCGTCGTTCCGGACGTTCCCACAGACATGTGGGACATCTTCGCTTCTTCCGCACTTGCTGTTGATGACAATCTCCTAAACAGTAATAGCAACGTCACGCAGTTACATTGCAACCAAACCCCATTCAACAGGATTCAAGTGACCGTGGATACTTCATCCGACGCGTATCAAGTGTCACGGACTAGCCAACACGATCTGTGCATTAAAACCGAGCAGCCGTGCGAGAAGCCAAACGGACATGAGCCTCGGCCCCGAGCCGTTGAGCCCGTTTGACGACTACGTCTGGGTGTAGGAAGCGCAGTTAGTTCTTCAAGTTTTAATTGCAGCTTGTGCGAGTCGTCACCTCTATTCGAGCGTATTCACATTATCTTGCCATCGCGGAAATGGTGGCCAGATTCGAGGCTTGACAATGGACTCGCATGAATTACATAGTGTACATAGAATCGTTACTAGTACCGCAGCGTGCGCAGCACTCACATATGCCCTAGACAGCTTTCATGGATTAATATGGTACCTAACCTAATTTTGCACCTGTCCAGTAC
Organism: Russula foetens; assembly: GCA_003316565.1. Lineage (NCBI taxonomy): Eukaryota > Fungi > Basidiomycota > Agaricomycetes > Russulales > Russulaceae > Russula > Russula foetens. Next base: position 47,203 of record QFFA01004337.1, on the reverse strand, counting down.
CCTACTTGTGTCCCTTGTATCCACCGATGTTTCGTCCTGGTTTTCTATCCAGTAGTCACGGTCATCGCTCCCTCAGTTTGTGTGTAGGCTCGCGCGCCCTTACTAAGATGGCATCTAGTCATTCTCCTTGACTTTGTTCCCTGGCCTAACTCTTCGTAGTACTTTGCGACCGCATACATTGCACAGGTCGCCCCCTCACGCTTGCCACCAACTCACTCTTCCGGGCCTTAACCGGCCCTTTAGGTTCGCAACACTTATATTAAGTAGCAATAACTGATTCGGATTGGAGTACAGTAAAAACCTCGGAGATGTTAGTACCGTAAGTAAGGACACCAATAACTTTAAGTAGGTTAGCGAGTGTAGCCGTGACCGAGCTTCGGCCAGCCGGATTCGGTCCTCCCTCGGCACCGAGATGTATGCACCAACTCCCGATTTTAGGTTCAATTCGTTGCGCCCTGCTGAAAGCCACCGCTGGCAGGTGGGAAGTCAGAAAAGCGCGAGAAGCGAAAGGGGACTCTTTCCTTGGTCAGGCACGCGGGTATGTCACGATGACATTCAGTTGATTCGAATGAACAGGATTGTGTATCCCCATGGGGTGGGCGACGTGATGTCCCTGAAAAAGGCTGAAACATGAAACAGGGTAGAAATCCGCAGTGTTAAGTTCCACGTACATACAGACACAGACACACAGTTCGGCATGTAGTCATATATAGAAGTGCTACATGGGGCACCGCACAGTGATCGATTCAAAAAAAAAAAAGGGCCCCAACCCCAACTTGTTAAGTCCGCAAGGCACGTGATTAGCCACGGATATGGGATGTGCTCCTGCTCCAACCAATGGGCTTCGTTCGCTTTTCTCTGGTTTCGCCATGACACATTATGGGCGCCCGAGTCGGCACAAGTATTCCACCATGGATAACACCCCGCGTTGTTAATGCGCCTTAAAGGGATCGACCCGGAAACGCAACTTCGCACTCAACCCTGCCGCTGGGCAGCAGTATACACTCTTCTCTTGCGCTTATTTGTTGGCGGTGACTCTGTACCAGCAGATCCGACTCGGACCTCCAAAATCATAGTGCGAAAGTCTTGAAGATACACAACCCTACGCAGGCGGATAGAGATGACACAGGATCCGTTATATGCGAACGGGATCAAATGTTGCGGACAAAGCAATATAATATGGGTGATCCGTACATGAATATAGCCTTGGCAATCATGTGAGGAGTTTGAGGACTGGGTCTCGGGTCGAATCTGCAGTTGGGTGCTCGGAATCCCCATTGACTAGTGACAACTGATAAACGTACAGTTCAACGAGATCGATTTCGGCACAAGAGAGACTTATGTAGAAGGCTCGTCGGTTCAATGCCCTGTCAAACTTCAGACTTTCCGTCTGAGTAATGCCGCTCTAGATTCGACTTCTTCCACTGGTTGGTGCGTGTAGTCGACTGGGTAACACAAGACTTGGACGCGTCCCAGGGGCCATGGCTGACGCGCAGACAGGTCAGTCATAGAATTGATTCGGGCGAACGCCGCGAGACGTGAATCGGCATGGACCAGCGTCGCAATGACAAAACGGGATCGACCGTTTGTTAGCCAGTAACAACAAACCTGGACGGCATGCTGAAACGTGGTTCATAGCACCACAAAATGACTGCCAAGAGTTAGATGGATGATTCTACTATGGGACTGCAACATCGACGAGTCTCGGCCCGGGCAGAAGCCTGAAGATGGCCAAGCGGCCATAACTGCCCGAAGACTGCGAGGCGCCTGTGTGGCTGGTGACCGGTGACCGGTGACCGTTGGTTCCTTTGTTTGTTGACGACCGTAGGGCCACCATATATTCTCTGACCCCCGATCATCGCCTCGCCGCCGATTCCCCTTTGCAGGGGCATTCTTCCATTCTCCAGGTCTGCTTTTTTTTTTTTTTGATATCAATCATGGCATGCCTAATGATCAGGGTATAGATCCATTTGTCGCACCCACGATTGGACCGTGCTACATCTCCATCTCAGGCTTAATTCGTACGACGACATGTACATATTCCCATCAACTCTCAAGCAGGTAATGTCGCAGGTGAGCTGAGGCCGTCCGCTTATGCCCAGAGGATTACAATGTGGGATTCGCGAATCGAGATTGGGCTGGAGTACGTGATCGACGCTGGGGCTTCAATTTCCCGTTGGCAACACCCCACACAAAACGTAAAACAAATGCGGCGAAATCTTGATCTTGTAGACTACAGTACGCCGCTCCCGCAAGCCCCCTCTATCTCCTGTACACAAACAGGATACATTTTTCCACTCTCTCTGAATTTGGATTCAACACGTTGCAGCGGCCCTAAGTGCTACAGTACAAATACCGTTGCTCTCATGCGCATGCCCGTCATAACTTAAGTATCATCAGAGCCCGGCCCGGTGGCCCGGGGACATTTCTGCGAATATGCGATGTGTGGTGGTGGCCCTGGTGGGATCGGCAACACCCGATACTGTACTCTATGTGGTTACGTCCATCTGCTTCGTATTGCAGGGGAACAATTCTTTTTTTTGGCAGCCTGCGACTTTGCGCCGCAAATGGGTTGACCCACTGGTGTACAAACTATATTATCCCAACTGGGATGGTGAAGCCCGGAGATTCTTTCTCGCGATGACCGAGTCCCCCTGCCACCGCGACACATTCAACGAGCTCTGAATGGTACGGTCTGTAGAATGGTATTTAAATGTATGTTATTGCGCGTGATGCTGAGGGCGAGTCCTGTCACCCCGGAACATACATCCCTGCCAATCACCCGTCGGTTGCTTTGCCATCAGCATGATCAACTTCCGCGACCCCATCATAGCCACGAGGGATTACGGTGCGCACTTCGTCTGTATTTGGCACTGGTGCTTTGGAATGTGATGGGCCTATCTCTCGACAAGCGATACTCAAGAGCTTCTACCATGTTTCGAATGGCGTCTACATGTACGTCCGCTTTTCCGCGTCGACGTGCCGCTTCCATTGTAGACCAACTTGAACCCCCGGCTTCCAGCTGGGAGTTCTTCACGACCCTTGGCTACGAATTCGACATGATCCGAGGGCGTCGCCCTTATAGGTGGACGATATGGGTTCGTAACAGTGGGCCTTCACTACCCACCCGGGCACTCCGACTAATCCGCTGCTTGGGTAGATCTACTCACTCACACGCGTGGCCGCCCTTCTATCTGTAATACTTAACCTCGTTGATCTTAATACTACGACCCCAATTAACTGTCAGGTAGGTTGTGCATTCTAAGCCTGAACTGTCGTATCCATACTCTGATTGGCCATGTTCTCGAGGTCTGGATCACATTTAACATCGTGAGTATCCTTTCCGAACACTGAAGGGTATGCACTTGACGCTCCATTCTAGTCCTTTGGCTATCTTAGTCTCGTTACCGCTTCACTCTTGATTGTTATTCGCATGTACGTCTCCTTTATTCCCTTGTATTCATTACCATGTTTCCCGGGCCAAGTTCTCATCGAGACTTCAAGCACTGCCATTTGGGACAGGAATAAAGTTGTCACGGCTATTGCTACCAGTCTATGGGCGGCCAATGTTGCGGGCCTTATACAAGGCAAGTCCTCCCCCCCACTTCTCATAAGCGATCGAAACACCTTACGAATGTGATATCGTATCAGGTATCGTGCGGGTGAATAAACCGTCAATCGTCTTAGATCATTGGTACTCACCTCCACCTACAGCTCCGCTCCGTTTGGGCCGATTTCCTGCCCGGATGCAGCGTATTCAACTCCCACAGTAGCAAGCTTAACATAATCGTCAGCCTCATCACCGACACCGCCTTGCTTCTCATTGTGCTTGTTGGGTTGTTCCGCTTGCACAGCAACGGACTTGGCACATCTGGTATCTGGCGCCTCCTTTGGAACCAGGTAGGACAACGACCATTCCCCTCGTCTGTGATTCTCTCAACCCGGTGACGTGCTTTTTGCTGTAAGGGTGTCATGTGGATCCTCCTTGCAACCGTCGCAGGGGTCCCGCCAGTGGTAAATTCAATATGTTTTCTTCCACACCTTTTTTCTCATCGCCATGTAATGTTGCAGGTGTTGGTTTCTTTGAATCTCAACGGTATTGTTATGCATTCTCAGAAAAGGATGTGGATTGATCAGAATTTTCTCATAAATTATAGATCCACTCAACCTCGTACGTTCTTTGTTTCACTACCTAGGGGAGGCTCTTAAACCCGTCCTAAATACAGCTATTTCTGCTTCCCTCCTTGCTTATAATGACAATCGCTGCGACACGGATGCATCGCTCTCTGACGGACTTCGGCTCTGGGACCGCAGTGTACGACAATACCACTTCTTCTCTGCTCTCCTTCTCACTGTTGGTGGTGACTCTCCAGCGCACCCGATCTCCAAGACAATAGTGCTAAACTCTCGAAGTTACAGTGGAACCAAGCCCCACGCAGCCAGATTGAAGTAACCGTGGATACGTCCTATGAACGCTCTCGGATGTCACGGGCGAGCCACCATGAAACTTACATTAGTATAGAGGGGCAGCTATGCGAAAAGTCGCACGGATTAGGCGTCGATCGGGACCCGGAGAACCCCACTGAGAGCAGATCCGCTGTGTAAGGGCCATAGAGTTAGATGCTCGTAGTTGAGACGTTTCGCTGTCCCTGTGTTCTGAGAGCAATTTGTGCGTATGGCAGCATGTTCCCCAGATCTTTAAATTTCCCGGAAAGAAGCGATTGGTGGACAGCCAAGCGAGAGCGGGGATAATATGATCGGAACCGAGAGTGGGGCTGTGAGTGGTTGTTCGGAAGGATCAGATCGACCTCGACATCAAAGGGATCTGCATATACGGGGAGCAAAGCGTAGATTAATACTGGGTCGGCATCTGTCTGGGTCTGAGGAAATTTCCCGCCCGGACCAATTTTCTGCGCCGTGCTGAAATGTTCCGGGTCCGGCCAGGAAGTTTGTATCGTGCACTTCTGGTAAGATATATGGCGTACAATGATGGGTCGGATATTCTGTGAGACCGCCGTGTGTCGTTTTTTTCACTTTAAAGGACAGGGAGGGGACCTCTGGGCTAAAATTGGGGGAAATTGTTAATATCGGGTGTCAGACATGACGTGGATTCCAAAAGCTTGCACTCAAATTGTGAATCAAGGGCAGGATCGGTGGTAGGTAGGAAGACTGAAATAGTTGACGACTGTAGTCCGAATCAGCTGCAGTGTTCCGTCGTTCACCACAACTGGCGAGTGGCATGGAAAAATAAGCCCAAGGGCACGAAACGAAGGTGGTCACGTCCTACCAGTTGTCATGGAAAAGTCTGATCTCTCGGAAAGGACGTTCTGATAGAGCTGGACGGGAGTGATGGGCCAGATGGGCATCGCATAGTTGTTACAGCCCCGGGTGGAGATTGACAGCGCCACTGATAGAGTAGAGCACCACGCAGATGGTGCCATTGGTGTGAAACACTAAAAATCTAAAATTTGATAGACACTGACACGTACAGCGCTGCGTACTGACTCGGACGTAATGACAGACGCATCGATCGACATCAGCAGAGAGAGGTGTAGCGACGCCGTCGGAAGGACGCGGGTGTGCTGATGTGGGCGTAGGACGAGTTTTTTTTTGTCTGCGCTCAAACACGGACAGACGAGCGGCCCGAGAGCGGATAAACTAAATCCACCTAAAGTCATTTAATTTCTAATATTCGGATTTCGGACTACTAAGTAGACTTAGTTTTGGTCACAAATTATTTAAAGACAATTGGATAATTCGTCGACATTGACACCCTCTCATGCAGACCTCGCGGATCTCATATGTTAAAAATTGTTGTCTTAGGGAAGAACTGGTGTAGTTGGTTGGTGTGGTTCATTCATTCATTCCACACTCATTCCACATTCCACGTTCCACGGTTATTTCCACCAGTTTTCCACCACCACGTAAGCCACACGGTCACGTGGTCGGCACCTGGCGTGTTTGACCGCCCACGCCGTCGAGCTGACACAAACACCATGGGCCCCTTTCTCTGTTTCTCTTTGGGCTGGCCACTAGCGCGCATCCGTACGATGAAAGACATCGAAGAGAGGGACGACGGATGAGAACCTTAAATTTACTGGCAGATGTTGGTGAGATAGACCCAGTTATCCTTGTTCTGGACAGAGCGGCCTTATTTGAAGTGACTGTTTGGTTGGGCTTCGATCTCGAGTGCGCTTGTGGCGCCATCAAAAACGTCATGCCGTTTTCCCCCATCTTATCAAGGACTAGTCAATGTGCGGGAGGCGGCGCATCATCACCCATCCGCACGCCAGGTGGACGTTTTCATTCCGTTCCACGTGGCAACGAGTGTTACAGATAACTGCGCTTCTGCTCCGATGGTCAATTTCCATGATCTAAGGTGGTCCTTATGAACAACTGCGAGCACACCTTTCAACTGTTTCCAGACCTGAGAAGCCAATTGTCGAAGCTGCCATCTCGAAACTCTGACACGCTGTGATCGGCCTATATATGTGGTCTTTGTGGCACCAACTGTGTCTTCCAGAACATGTCGGCTGACTAAAGGTACATCTTCATCACTCCTAGCTTTGAATTGAGTGCCTTCAGAGGTCATCTCCCCTATCCGGAGACCGCCTGGTTTAGTACTGATAGCCGTTCTACCACGGCGCCATCTGGTATTGTCACGATTGGAATGACTGTGCCAGTGGCACCAGCAGCTCCAGACGCTTTCTATTACATCACCTTGATCTTCGCGCTTCCGCCGCCGCCGCCGCCAGGCACCTGGCGATCCCTGACAATTCTTGTGCCCAAGGCAGGCGGCGTTGCGGCGCCAAACTGATAAGCTAGCGGTGGCACCAGACTGCCGCCCATTGATGCACGAAACTATATAGCCCATCAACACGAATTAAGGCCACTATTTACTCCTTGTTTCCTTACAACCCTGAGCCACATGGTTAACTTCCGTGACCCCGCTGTCGAGGAGAAAGATTACCGTGCGCATTCCTTTCGTGTTTCACGCTCAAGCTTTCAAAGTCTGATGTCCTTGGCTCTCTCAAGTTATAGTGAAGAACCTCTACCTTACTATGATTGGCATCTATCTGTGAGTCTGCTTCGATGATACGTCGATCTTCCGATTTCATGTCACACTTATCTCTGTTTCCAGTTGGGAGTTCTTCACAACCCTCGGATTTGAGTTCAATATAATCCGAGGCCATCGCCCGTACCGGTGGACAATCTGGGTCAGTGTTGGAAGTGCTCTTTTAAACCCCATCCCCTACCATCAACCTTCAGACTGGTTGACTGCTCAGGTAGATTTACTCCCTAACCCGCGTGGCTACCCTCATGACCGTAATAATTGACATGATTGATATTCACACCGTGTCACCAATCAACTGTCAGGTAGGTGGTATACCCTATGTCTGATCGTCAGTCACCTTCCGAATGGCCACTATTCCCTAGGTCTGGGTCACATTTGAGCTTGTGAGCATCCTCTGATGTGCGTTCGTTTTCGAGGAGAGCCCACTAAGCACTTTATTCGAGGTCTTTGGCTATCTCGGCCTGGCCGCCGCTTCACTCTTGATTATTCTTCGTGTGTATGTCTCCCCCAATCCTTTCAGAGGCAACATCCTTATCAAGACTTCCAGCATTGCCATTTGGAACAGGAATACATGTCTTGTAGCAATTGCAGCCAGTTTATGGGTGACCAATGTTGCCGTCATGATCCAAGGCATGTCCTCCCTCACTCTTCTAGCAGATGGCCCGGCATTTCTTACCAACGTGATATTGCCTCAGGTGTCGCGCGGGTGAATAAACATCCTTCACTACATTATATTGTATCATTCAAGCTTATCGATTTGCAGCTCCGCTCAGATTGGTTTCCCGCTATGCCGGGCTGCAACATATTCAACTCGGACAACAGCAAACTCAACATCCTTGTCAGCCTCGTCACGGACGTAGTTTTACTTCTCACTATGCTCGTTGGATTGTTCCGCATGCGCAGCCATGGTGACAGCAAATTTGGCCTAGGACTTCTCCTTTGGAAACAGGTACGATAACGAGCCCACCCTTTGGCTGTGGTTCTGTCAGTCGAGTAACGCGCTTTCGGCTCGTAAGGGTGTCATGTGGCTCTTCATTGCCACCATAGCAGAGTTCCCACCAGCGGTAAGTCCTCTTTCTTGCGTAACCACATCACGCTCAGCACAACGTAACGCCGCAGGTTCTGATAGTCTTGAATCTGAACGGTATGTTTGATTTCTTTTCGATATTTCGAGAAAGAATGGAAGAACGAGCTCAATTGTGTCGTGATGGTCAGATTCATTCAATCTCGTACGTTCTTGGTTTTAACAAGTTAAGGGATGCTTTCATGCTCATCCGCAACCAGATGTTTCAGCTTCCCTCCTTGATCGTAATGACAATCGCTGCGACACGGATGTATCGCTCTCTGGCGAATTTTACCTTGAGTACCAGATGTGTACGACATTCTTCCCTTCCTCCGAATCACTTTTCTCAGGCTAATTGTTAATGTGGATGACTCCGTAGCACTTCCAACCTCCCCCAAACCAACGTCAAAGTCCAGAAGTTACAATGGATCTCAGCCCCACGCAGCCTGAAGTAAGCGCGGACACTTCGCACGAGCGATGTCAAATCTCACGAACGAGCCACCGTGATCTGTGCATTAACATGCAGGGGGAGTCAAGCGAAAACTCGCAAGGATTGGGCCTCGACGATGACTCAGAGAACCCCGTTGAGAAGCACGCCCCAGTGTAGAGCCTGCATGCGGAATTGGATGCTTGTAGGTAATACGCTCTCTTCGGGCCTCTCGTTAATATGTGGTGATGAAGATTTTTGTTTGGGGGTCGGGGTACTTCCACCGGGGATAACTGCTTAGTGTACCATAATAGTACGTGGGACTCCTGGAGCCATTATCATTAAGAGGATCCACATTACAAGTTTCCGGTGTCGACATTGATCAATATTGTCCACCAGCAGGTCCTTCCGAAGTCCGCTCGCGATCGCCCTCCCAGTTTCAGTTATCGTCGTTCTTGCTTACGATGCAAACGCTGTAAATTTACTGTACACCAATCGACTGTCCTCGATTAACATGAGACCTAGGAGCTACTGAAACCCGCGCAAATCCTGACCCGCATATAGTGACGAATCGTACAAACAACGAGCATCTAACTGCAGTTACAATGTCGAGACGTAGTCCTCAAGCGATCTCTCCGGCACGTTGTCGAGGCCCACGCTCGTGCGGCTTCCCGTACGACCTCTCTGTGGACTCTGTGATAATTAAGGTACGGGTCATGACGGCTCGTCTATGGCATTTGATATTGCTCGAACGAGGTATCGGCTGTCACTTCAGTCCCGTCGCACGGTGTTTCGTTCCATCGTAACTTCGAGACTTTGCTTATGAGAGTTTTGGGGATTTTCGTCAACTGTAAGCACGGGAGAGGAGATGAGAAGGATCTCGTACATGTCCGTGCTGCTAGAGACAAAGTCTGTCAGAGAGCGGTGCATTCGTGTCGCAGCGATCGACATCGTGATCACCGAGGGAAGTTGAAACATCTGTGTTTGGGATGAGTCTAGGAGCCTTCCCTAGGTCATAACAATCAAGAACGTACCAGGTTTAATGGATCTGGGATTGACGAAAATACCGAGTTCGATCTATCATTCTTCGTTGACATGTTGAAATAACAAAACACTACCATTCAGATTCAAAACAATTAGCACCTGCGACGTCAAGTGATGGTTGGTGAAACGGGGGTGCGCAAGAAACGATGCTGGACACACCGTTGGTGGGACCTCTGCAACGGTGGCAAGGAGGAGCCAGATGACGCCCTTACGAACAGAAACCGTATCCATGGACGACCACAGCCAAGGGAAACGATTGATCTCCTACCTGTTTCCAAAGGAGACGACTGATACCAAACATGCCAAGGCCGTCGCTGCGCCAACGGAGCAATCCAACGAGCACAACGAGAAGTAAGATAATGTCAACGATGAGAGTGACGATGATGTTTAGTTTGCTGCTATGGGAGTTGAAAACGATGCAGCCTGGCAGGAGGACATTCCACTCGGCGCGGAGCTGCATATGGATAAGCATAGACGAAGCAAGGCAGTCCATGTTGTTTATTCACCCGCGCGATACCTGATACGATACCACGCCTGGAAGGTATGTTCAATGACCTGGAAGGGGGAGAAAAGGACCTGCCTTGGGTGATGGCCACAACATTGGTCACCCATAAACTAGTTGCAATTGCCACAGCAATTTTGTTCTTGTCCCAAATTGCAACACTGAAAATATCGATGAGATCTTGGCACGGGCGAGAAGGCACACAAAGGATTGGAAGTGCATACATGCGAATAACAATCAGAAGAGAAGCGGCGGCAATGCCGAGATAGCCGAAGACCTGGAACAAGGTGCTACGTGCTCCGCCCTCGAGAGCCGGAACATATAAGGAACCACTCACGGCTTCGAATGTAATCCAGACCTTGGGATCGTGGTCCATTCAGAGTGACTTCGATGATTCTGATGTGGGGCGCACTACCTACCTGACAGTTGATTGGGGTCGTGGCGTTAAGATCAACGAAAGTAAGTACCACGGCCATAAGGGTGGCCATGCGCGAAAGGGAGTAAACCTACCAAGGTGGCTAATCAGTTCAATAGACCAGGGTAGGTGAGAGCCCAAGAAAAGGCGCCTGCCGTTACAGACCCAGATCGTCCACCGGTATGGGCGATGTCCTCGCATGACATCTAACTCGTAGTGAAGAGTCGTGAAATACTCCCAACTAGGATGGGAGTTGGGTCTAGGTTACAGCGAGAGGTCAACGTGGGATAGGGACATACAGGTATATGCCGCATGTAGTATGATAGAGGCTCTTGAGTACCACTGTTGAGAGAATTTTTCCTGAGGATTTGAATGTCCGAGAGTAAATCATGGATCGCATGCGCACGGTAATCCTTCCCGGCTATGACGGGGTCTCGAAAGTTGACCATGTTGTTCGCAAGCGAACGATGGGTAGATGACGGGGAAGTAGTAAGGCTCGGGGTATCAGACCTCGTCCGCGCATCTTATGGGGTACCATACGGCTTAAATACCCCAACGTATCACACCCTTCTCAAAAAGCGCGTAGTTGTGGGACAAAGGGACCGCCGCGGGAATAATGGTCGGAGTCAGTAGCGGCTAGCTAGTTTTTGTAGAGGGCGTCTCAATTCGAGAGCGCCACATCGCCAGCCTCGAGCGCAAAGATCTATCATTGTGATGCTAAAGGGAACAGAAGTTAGCGTGTGTCATTTTAGCCATGATGTTCCGTCGGGAAAGTCGGGGGGAGTCGGGGCGCTATTTTGATGAAAATTGATACCGTGCTCACGCGCTGCGTGGCGCGCAACGATGGGGCTTTATGATGCCCAAAATTTAACAGAATCTGACATACTGGTCCACGTACCTGTGTGCGTGCTATGATAGAGAGACGGGTCGGGCTGGAGCAACGTTGTGTTTCGAATGCCGGTAATGAGAAGGCAGGCATTCGCGACCTGTGGTGGTGTGTAATGCGGCGGAAGTCATGTCCCAACGCTCATCACGTACCAGCCGTAGAGAGCGGAAGAACGCTTCCTGAGATAGAAAATCGGGAAGGAGTTCGGAAGGGTAGTTTTGACGCGTGGCGGCGATTCAGCGGGCAATTTGCCGAAAAATGGAGAATGAGAGTGTGCTTTCCATTCATATTGACTCCAGGAGACCCTTTTTTTTTTATCTGCGATCAGTGACTTCTCCAATCCAACGGCATAGCTTACCCACCTTCAGGGAGCCTCCAGGGTGTATCTCCGACTTCGCTCTCAGGGTCAGGGTCATTCGACTTTTTGTGTGGCAAAACGCGAAATAGTGACTCAAGCTGTGGGAAATAGTTTATTAATGCAATTTGCGATTAATTTTATCTGAACCTCGTGGTTTTCAGGGAGGGAGAGAACCGGTTATGCACAGTTTTATGCCTTGTGAAAAGATTTCATCTATAGCTTGAAGGTGGTTTATTCAACGTTATCAGCCAGGTTGGTTCAAATGGCAAGGCAAATTGAGGCCGATCACGTGCTTTTCGGTCGTTCGTGTCCAGACGAGGTGTAGTACCTGAGCTGTATTACGTAGCGTAGCGTAGTTGGCCGAATGTAACCTCTTCCTCTTCCGCCAACGAGGACTTGATTCCTGGCTGGCATGCGATGGTTAAGCCCCGCGCATAAGCTGCCTCTGAGTACTGAGTCCTCGACTTTCAAACTGGCGTCCTCTTTTCCCTTTTGGTTTCCTTGTCTGACTATGCCCCCGGCCTCCTTCGAATTATATGCAATAGGTGCGTAGCCTAAAGCTTGCCCCCCCGATACTATTGTGAGAAATGAAATGGGTGGCTCTTCTCGTGGCAGGTAGATAACAATCACATGGCAAGAGGGCGTAACCGGGTGTCGAGGCGATGTTAGATGAATGGAGGGCCAAACACCGTGCTCTGGGCATGTATACAGATGTATTTGATGGTGAGACTTGTTATCTTAGTCTCAAGGCACTCGCATACGAGTTGAGGTCGGTGCTCACGCGCTCACGTCTCACGCCTTTACGATAATACTTGGTTTTCTGGTAGCATTGTTACAAGAGAGAATACTTTGGTTCCATTTGGTTTGTATTCTACCCTCACAACATTGGTGGTCAATGTTTCATCAAATGGACTACAAGAAAACGTCTGGAAACGAATAAAAAATGAGACATTACCAGTGGCCGAGAACGAGTCTTTTCCTTGAATACCTTATTTGACGCGCATTTTCAGGACGGAGATGAGGCGCGGCGCGCTTCACGGTGCGAAGCAGATATGGCGATGATGGGGCAGGCCACTGGGACTCGGACAACTGGGGTTGTTGGACAGCTGACACGGATTGTGAGTCAGGGGCCTGGGCCAATTGTTGAGCATCTGGCGCGGTGAGCATCTGAGGATTCTCGCGCATCTGTACCCCTAGATTATGTGTAGAACTGTGGATCATGGTGCATGATGGCTCGTCCGTGATACTTCACGCTACTTGTACAAAGTAGCCACCGCCACCCCAACATGGTTGAATCATGATGGAGTCTGGTTTCACTGAACCTTCGAGACTTTAGTAGGATCTTTCTGGAGCCTGTCGGAGGCGCTGTAGAGTCGGTGACCCAAAGCAATGTCATTGAAATTTGCAACTGTTTTCAATTTTCAGCCAGGATCTGGCGACGAGGACCAGCGTACACCGTGACGCAGATAACATTTGATGTTACTATTATCATTCGATATCGAAGCAAATATTGAAGGTTTGAAATAGCCGATACGAATAGGAGTTCAGTATCTGTGGACATGCACAAAGGAAGCAACAAACGTTTTAATGTGGGACCGTCGTTTTATTGGTACGCGATCCGGAGCCATGCGCGTGATTGAGTTTCGATGGATCAACTTTTGGGCCTTAGCGACGTAGACGTGCTAGGTACGGTATTGCGAAACTCGAGGCGGTGAGGCGGACCACTACGAGGGTCTTCACCGGCGTGAGAAGATGGGAAGCTGAGCTGACAACAAATTCCATTCGAATTTCGACGGCGCCCGAGGTGCAAGTGACTTGCAATAATTCCCGTGTCCGGGTGTCCCCGACAGCCCCTCAGGTTCGTTTTTCTTTTTGGAAAGCCGTCTATCATCACAGGTATGCGCAACCATCAACACCACCTAGCGCGCTATTACCAGACCAGGGTCGGGGTAGTCCTCGCTCTACTCGAAGGAGACCGCCGCGACTTCAGTCACTGTCCGACCCACTAAAACCTCACTTTTACAGGGCCAGTCGGTCGGTCGGTCCCCTTCACGGCTTAAGAAATCAGGCCTTGGCAGGGGCGGCTCGTTAACGGATAGAAGCCGGCCATGGCGTTAATCGGGATGTGCCAGTGAAAGTTGTCCCCGGCGTGTAAATCTGTTCGTTCGTTGTTAAGACCAATCAAGCAGCCGGCGAAAGCCGAATTAGCCGATTCCGGCGGTGCCGGCGACTGTTCTTGTTCCCGACACTATCTTCACGATCTCTGAGACTTCCGTACTACTAATTATGTACCAATCTGTTATAGTAAGTCAATGCGAGATCGTTGGACTACACCCTCATCTGCATAAATTGTCACTCGTGTAGAGCGACGAGTAGCACAAACACAAACGACAAGCATCATACGATTCCAACCCTTCCCCCCTCTCAAACGGCCTCCTCGAACGTTGATCGAAGCTCATAGGTGTGAGGCTTCTCGCACTTCTGCTCTTCCGGGCCCAACTCTGGGCTAGTGCACGGATCGTGGTGGCTCATGCGTGACATTTGATGCTGCTCATACGACATATCCACGGCCACTTCTATCGGTTCGAATGGGTTCTGGTTCACATGTGACCTTGAGCCTTTACTATTGCTTTTGTCAGATCCGAGTCCGCTATAGAGCCATCGACAAATAGTGAGAGTATGAAAAGGGAGAAGGGTAAGAACTTTTAATGTCGTACCTGTGTGTAACACCAGAGACAAAGTCCGTCAATGAGCGATACATTCGCGTCGCAGCGATTGACAACGCGATTACTGAAGGAAGTTGGAACAGCTGTATTGTGGATCGCATAAGAACAGCTCCTGTGATATTACACTGTCTCGACAAGCAAGAACTTACAAGGTTTATTGGATCTGGAAATTACGCATCGTTGGGTTATCCAGCGTTCGTCATCGATATCACAGAGAGAAAATGACAATACCATTCAGATTCAGGATAATAAGCACCTGGGACGTTACATTGTGATGAGCGAAAAGGGGGTTCTGTAGGGGAACTCGCCGAACTCACCGCTGGTGGGATCTCTGCGAGTAGGGCAATGAGGAGCCACAGGATACCCTGGAGAACGGAAAACACATCAACGAGCTGAGGCAACGGCGCCTGAATGGAACGAGAAGTATCCCACCTGTTTCCAAAGGAAGAGTCCAACACCAATTCTGCCTCCGCCGTCCCTGCGCATGCGGAGCAGCCCAACGAGTGCGATGAGGAGTAAGACGATGTCAACGGTAACGTCGACGACAATGTGTGGTTTGCTGCTGTCCGTGTTGAGCACTGCGCATGATTTCGAAGCGTCGTCCCAGTGGGAACGGAGCTGCGGGTGGATGAGCCAAGTAGATTCACAGTGGAGGGGACCGCGTATTCACCCGTGAGACACCTAATGAAACATGGTGTTGGATCGCATCCTTGATACTCCATAGTGGGTAGAGGGAGGGAGGGACTTACCCCAGATGGAGACTCCGACATTGGACAGCCATAAAGTTGCCGCGATCACCGTAATGGCCTTCTTCCTGTTCCAAATGGCGATGCTACGAATTAAGGTGAGCGCTTGGTTCGAGAAATATTGTCCTAGCCCCTCAAGGCATGGAATGTTACTTACATACGAAAAACGATTAAAAGTGTAGCGGAGGAAGTGCTCAGCCAGCCGTTCGTCTATGAAAAGTAGCTGAATAATCCCTACTCGGCGACCAGCACAGATCAGATGGTACTCACGACCTGTAGTGATACCCAGGCCTTGGGATCGTGACCAGTTAGTGTGAGCTGTGATGACGCAGATGTGGAACGTGCCACCTACCTGGCAGTTGATTCGACTCGTAACGTTAAGGAACATCAAGTCAAGAATTATGGTAATAAGCGTAGTCAGGCGAGTGAGGGAGTAAATCTACAGTAAGAAGCTGAACGTTAGGTGGGGGAATTAAGAGAAGGCCAGTCGTTACGGACCCATATCGTCCACCGGTAGGGGCGTTTCCGTCTTATGATTTTGAGCTCGTAATCAAGGGTTGTGATGAATTCCCAGCTAGATCCGGGGAGTTGAGAACGGGAGGTGGGCACGGCAAGGGAGGCCTACAGGAAGATGCCATCTGAGAGAAGGTAGAAGCTCTTCAGCGCCACTATTGGGGGATGAGCTCGTCAGACGTTTTGTGCTGCACGGCCAAGCGCGAAGGTTAGCGTACAGAAATTCTTTGCTATTACAGCGGGATCGTGGAAGTTGACCATGACGTGTAATGGACGGATAGACAGAAGTGGAGGAGGTTTTTGGGATAGCCGTACTCGATTGCGCACATGTCACACACTCCCACACATGTTTAAATACTGTGAGAGATAGAGTCCTATCATGCTTCTCATAGATCCAGGGCTGCGAAAAGCCGCTGCCTAAGTGGGAATAGTGTTCAGGGATTTTCGACGGGCAGATTGGTATTGTTTATCCATGGAACGTAGACACTGGCACACAGTGGCGTAACGCCAGAGTTGAACGGCGTAAAGATCAACCATCGCACTGTGATAAATGACGTTGGTGGGAAGTTGTTTGGTTCGGTTTCGGCTGTTCTCTGGTGACGGAAAGACTTGGAAGACAAGCACGAACATAGACAGTACTCAATATCAGTATCGCTGTGATCACTGAACGTTGGAAGCAGGTCATATGAGTAAAGATCTGGGTACGCACAGAGAACGACAGATGTCTCACGTAGAAAAGTCCATTCTTTGGAGATGGAGTTCGCGGGGAAGAGCGCATGGTTGTTTCGGGTGGATCAGTTTTAGGCACTGACGATCTCATGGCACAGGTACGCGAGAGATGCCGCGATGCCGCTCACTGCCACGGGTCGGCAAAACGCGTGGGCAACATGTCACGTGCTACTTCACCTCGTGCGGGCTCACGCCATCGCTGCCATATGAAAAAAAAACAACTGACAGCCCTGTCAAATAGGTAGGCCTGTCAAACAACCGCCCTGGCTACTCGTTCATCAACATTGTTTCATCGATGTGTGGAATTCCCTTTCCCTCAAGTTCCATCAGGTTGTCCTCCCAGGGGCCAGGGGAGCGCTGCGACGATACCTGAAGTTCCACTCCGAGTCTCCGAGTATCTGGGTCGTAGTCAAGAGTTGTGCTGAACCCCCAGGTGAAACCGAGCGAGGGTCCTTGAAGACCATTATTGGGAGATGGAATAGTTGGGCTTTCTGAGATGCAACGTCAGACCCCAGAGCCGGGCACACAGATCCGACTCAGCTGTACTGAGACTGGGCGATTTAGGCTAGCCCTGGAGCTGGCAAACAAATGATGGGAAGGGCCTAAGCTGAGGGATGTGATATGTTTTTATTTCCGCGGGAGTAAACCGAAGGTCAGGATCATTGTCAGGTTATCCAGTTTGGCTTATCAACTGGCATGATCCTTCAGTGCGTAATACTACTAGTAGCGGCCTCGGGCCCAACATGAACTCCTATCGCGATAGAAAGCAAAGGGGAACGGCGTGTTCAGGCGGCTATCGAATAGTCATCATTCCTATTCCAACTTCAATACAGTTCCCCCCAGATGTCATAAAGATGAGCTGTGTCGGAGCGCGTGTACTGACGGCACTTGTCCAAACTGTTTCTGAAACATTCGCAATAAGTCATACTAGTGGTCACACCCGCTGCCGCATGCCGCATGGTTCATAGAATAAAAATAGCTACGTGCATTGTCAAACACGGAGTTGGATGCGGAGAAGTAGTAGAGTGCCAATACCTATCACATAACACATAACAAAGGGGTGGATAAAGCTTGATGAAGACCTATCCTAGGAACCCGTCAAAAAGAAATTTCACAAATGATCGGAAAGATGCGGATGGTCTGTCGATCAATCGATCAAGCTCGACCAGGTCTCAATCATGCCTGGATCAATATGAAACCACACATGTAATAACTTCCTAACTGGTATATCTGGGCACAGCGCGAGGCTTTGTCGATTTATCCCCAGTAGGTAATGGCGCAGACTCGTTCAGAAGAAAATGGCCCTGGCAGTACTTCCGGATGCGGAAGGCTAAGTCTTCTGCCTCAGGGTCGATTAAGTTAAGACAGTCCCGAACTTCGTCCAGGTTCTTATGCTATGATACCAACACTCCGGTACTACTGTACGCCAATAGGCTGTCCACGTAGGTGCAGGATATTTGGATAATGGAGAAGTCCGTAGTAGTCCGTACAAGTTGTCACATGCGTGTAGTGGCTTGCCGTACAGACTTAACCAGACTACGACCATCTAGCTGCCGTTCCTACCCTTAGACACCACTCTCAAACGATTACCTAGAGTGGATGTCTGGGATCATATCCGTGGAGCTTGTCGCATGGCTGCTCCTCACTATTTACATGCGGATCATGATAGCTCGTCTGTGACATGTGGCGCTGCTTCTACGACGTATCCACGGTTACCTCTACCCGGGTGAATGGAGTTTGGTTCCAATGAAACTTTGAGACTCTGCTGGTACTTTGGGGTGATTGTCGGATGTGTAGTGTCATCGACGATTGAGAGCAGGAGAGGAAAGAACGGAATGTATCACGTACCTTTCTGCGACACCAGAGAGAAAGTCCGAAAGCGAGCGATACATCCGCGTCGCTGCGATTGACATTGTGATAGATAAAGGAAGCTGAAAAATCTGTGTTATGGATTGCGTAAGAGCATGCCCCCCGCGTTGCAAGAACGAAGAACGTACAAGGTTGAGTGGAGCTAATGTTTATGGCATAATTCAGTAATTCGTCATTGACATCATGAAGAGGAAATGGCAGTACGATTCAGGTTCAGAATGATGAGCACCTGCGACGTGAAACGGTGATGAACGAAAACAGACCGCACAAGAGAACCTATTAAACTTACCATTGGGGGGATCTCTGCAGCAGTGGCAAGGAAGAGCCACCACACACCCTTACGAAATGAAAAGGCGTCACCGGATCGCAGCCAAGGAGAAGCGTGACTAACTTACCTGTTTCCAAAGGAGAAGTCCTATACCGAAGGTGCCTCCGCCGTCCTTACGAAAACGGAGCAACCCGATAAGTAAGATGGAAAGTAGTACAATGTCAGTGATGCCGAGGACGATGAGGTTAAGTTTGCTGCTTTCCGAGTTGGAAACGACGCAGTGTTGAGTAACGGTTTTCCAGTATGAGCGGAGCTGCAGACGGATAAGCCCAGAGGGTTCAATATAGTGGGGACTACTTATTCACCTGCACGACAACTGATGAAATGTTCCCTCTGTATGACATTCTCAATGTTCTCTCCGAAAGAGGGATGGTAGTACTTGCCTCGGATGGAGACAGCAACATTGGTAAACCATAGACTAGCCGCGATGGCCATAACAATCTTGTCCCTGTTCCAAATGGCGATGCTGGAAGCCTCGATGAGTGCCTGATGCGGGATGATCCTGGCTCCAAAGTTTAGAATAAGGCTCACATACGAATGACAATTAAGAATGAAGCGGCCACAAGGCCCAAGTATCCAGCCATCTAGAATAGTTGCTGAGTATTCTCTACCCGAAGATCAAAACACGTTAGAAGATACCCACCATTTGCAATGTGACCCAGACCTCGAGATCGTAGCAGGTCAGACTGGCTATGATGACGCGGATGCGGGACGTGGCACCTACCTGACAGTTGATTGGAGTCGTCACATTAATATAAATCAGGTCAAGGACTACGTCCAGGAGGCTGGCAATGCGAGCGAGGGAGTAAATCTAACCAAATTATTACCCAATGATCAGGGTGGGTGAGGGTAGGAGATATCATGGTAGAAATGGACAGCAGTTACGGACCCAAATCGTCCAGCGGTAGGGTCGACGACCTCTGATGATATTGAACTCGTAACCGAGGGTTGTGAAGAACTCCCAGCTAAGGGCGAGAGTCTACGTGAGAGTTGATGATCGACGGGCATAGTTGACCCACATGTAGATGCCATCTGTGACAAGGTTGAGTCTCTGAAGCGCCACTGTTGGGGGTTAATCTCATCAGGCGTCTGAACCTCCACGGTCAGGCTCGAAAGGCATACGCACATAGATCCTTCGCCATGACCGCGGGGTCGTGGAAGTTGACCATGAGGCCGATGGGTGAATGATGGATGGATAGAAGGGAAGTAGAGTTTGGATAACAGTACTCGGTCTACCACGCATCTTTAAATATCATGACTGTAAAGCGCATGAAACCAAAGTGGCGCAACGGGGCCATGATTGAGATCGGCTATCGCGGCGAAGAGGATAAGTGGCCTCTGTGGGAAGTTGTCCGTTTTTGTTCTCCACCAGGATGTTGTGACGATGAGCTTTGAAGACCAGCATCCACTTGGATAGCGTTCAATATCGCTACGTTCGAGAGTCCATATTAAAGGGTAGAATTGAGCCGAGGCAGTTCGTCACGTTAACCGTGGCTCGGCTGACCTAAATCACCTAATCAGGTATATTTTGACGTGTTTGGTGCCTTTCTCGGTTCCATTCTGCCACAGCCATAGGCCATGTCTGGGCATCAGCAATGATACATTTGAAGCATCTCGGGGTGGTGGAATCGTGGGCCGAGGTATGTGAGTATGATTTCAGCTGGTGGTACCATTTGGCTGACTCAATTCTGGGACAGCCATGTTGTCTCGTGGCAAGCGGCACGGCATCTGCTGCTCGCTTTGTGAGCCTCACACCTTTTCAACTCGAGATCTCCTCCCAAGCTGTTCCCGCCAGGATCGCGAATCTTTCTCTGGGGTATACCCCCCGTGACGTCTCCCGTCCGCAAGACACGCTCACAAGCTGACCCATTCAGGGCCTCTTGCGGCATTGCCTTGAGCATGCCTTGTCCTCTGTCGACGGCTCTGTTTTGAGCCCGCCCTAAGCCTTTCTACCCACCCCAAGCTCCAATTCCTCGGACTTTGCGGTTGTGATTCCCTCAGTCGTGCCAACAAGTTCGATCCTGGGGGAGATGGGTGCAGTGTTTGGGAGCGGAGTTTTGTAGCAAACTCGGCGAGATTTCTCACATCGATTTGGCAGAGCAGACACTGAGCATACGTCCCTTTCGTCACTTACTCTTTGTCCTTTTACTCCCTGCAGGTGGCTCGCCTTTCATCGCCGCAAACATCTTCATGCAGTTGCTGTGTGCTCTGGCTACGTCCGCACGCACCATCACAATATCATGATCATATTACTTGAGGCCGGAATCGTTGACGTGCTGTACCAGATCTTGTTCGGTGTTCTCCTGTCGACCCGCCCTGAAAGTGATGAACAGAGTTACTCACCGAGCAGCCAGGACCTCGGTGGAGGACTTGCCGATATGAGCATGATACAGAACTTTGCCCACCGGCCCTAAGGATCAGGTCGAGGAGGTCCTGAGCCTCATTTCTGAGCCCCTCCAACCCCTACCGAAAGGTGTGCCGCACCGCATTTTCTCAGCCTCTGTATACTTAGATTTGTGTTTAAGGTGGTGTATATGATCCCAGGGCATACCCCGAGAAGTGTCTTGAAAGAATGATTAAGGCTAAGGGAAAAGGCGAACGCGCTGTAGCACGCCATACTAAACAAATGTAATTGCCCATCTACTCACCTACTCCGTCTTCTTCCGCAACGGCAATGCCCAGATCTACATCAGAGATCGCGACAACAACGCCGGCTGACGGCTCACATGAGGCCAACGAACTGCCTTCCACGGGTAAGGCGGGCAAGGAGACTCCTCCCCCCTGACCCGACCGAGATGTTATACAGGAAGCCAGAGGTCGTTGGCAGGTCTATACAGCTCTTTGTGCCCATTTTGGTGGACGTATATGCAGCAAGCATCATCGCCAACGTGAGAATAAAGACGCTCACAGATCCTCCGAAAATCATCTTGAAAATCGATGGTATCAAGCAAGTTTTTAACGGTAGGTGGAGACTACAGCATTCCTGGTGTAGAAGATAAACCAAGTTTCCTTTCCTAGTCGGTACCTATTGCGAGCTTTGCGTCCCCCACCCCATCATCCAAGGACCACCGGCCCTCATTATTGGCGCTTTGCAACTTGTCGGGCTCCTCCTTCCGAGGTCTTGGAACGGAAGAGTACCGACAGGCCTTCCGAAAGGAGGGTACATTCCATGAAGTCGAGCCTCTTGCTGAGCGTCGCGTCCGCTTGTCTCCTCGAAGGAAAATGGCAGTAGCAGCGACAAAGGCAAGAACCTACTGGTTCTTCGTCGGCGACCGACCGACCGACCGACCTCCACATTCCCAGCTTCAAGAAGCTATCGTCACTGTTGCTGGACCCCGAGGACATGGTGATGCCGTGAGGGCATGCTTTTCGTCTCCGGTTCCTCACTGGTAAGGAGAGCACAGACGCTGACGATGATGTATTTGCGACACTTCGCTGTCTGGTCGGGGGCGTGTTTCCGGCCCGTCTACTAGCGAGAAGGAGATCAGCAACGCATTGTAGGAACTTGCGAGGCTAATTACCTCAACGCATACATCCGACCAATTAAAACCTCACCTCTGTAGAGCCAGTTGGTCGGTCGGTCTGTCCCCTTCACACCTCAAGAAATCGGGCCTGGGCAGGGGGTGGCTCGTTAACAGATAGTAGCCGGCCATGGCGCTAATCGAGATGTTCGACTGTAGCATGTAAATCTGTTCGGTTTTAAGGTCGAAGATTGATCAGATCTGTCCAAGCTGAATTAGCCGACTCATCCCCGTTCCGTTCCGGTGATTGTCCTTACTCCCGACGCTATCTTCACTCTTCACAAGCTTCACAGCTTCACAATCTCTGAGACTTCTGTAATTGTACACCAATCGGCTATAGCGAGTCAATGCGAGATCGTTCGACTACACCCCAATCTGCATAAATTGTCATTCAGGTATAGTGACTAGTAGTGCAATCGACGACCATCGATTTCAACCCTCCCCTCTCAAACGGTCTCTCCGGATGTTTGTCGAAACCCAAAGACGCGAGGCTTCTCGCATTTCAGCTCTTCCGAGACCAACTCCGGGCTAATGCACGGATCATGGCGGCCTATTCGTAGCATTTGACGCTGCTCGTACGAGGTCACTTCTGTCAGGTTGGATGAGTCCTGGTCTCCATGTGACCTTGAACATTCACTGTTGCTATAGAACCATCGACAAATAGTGAGAGATGAAAAGGGAGAAGGGTAAGAACTTCAATGTCGTACATGTGTGTAAAAACAGGGACGAAATCCATCGATGTGCGATACGTTCGCGCCGCAGCGATTGACATCGCGATTACTGAAGGAAGTTGGAACATCTGTATTGTGGATCGCATAAGAACAACTCCTGCGATATGACACTGTCGTGACAAGCAAGAACGTACGAGGTTGAATGGGTCTGGTATTTACGGCATGGGTTGGGTTATCCAGCGTTCGTCATTGACACCGCAGAGAGAAAATGACAATACCGTTCAGATTCAGAATAATAAGCACCTGGTACGTTACATCGTGATGAGAGAAAAGCGGATCTGTAGAGGAAGTCGCCGGACTCACCGCTGGTGGGACCTCTGCGAGTAGGACAATGAGGAGCCACATGATACCCTGAAGAACCAAAAACAGATCAACGAGCTGAGACGATGACGTCTGAATGGATGGGAAATATCCCACCTGCTTCCAAAGGAAGAGTCCAACACCAATTTGGCCACCGCCGTCTCTACGCAAGCGAAGCAACCCAACGAGTGCGATGAGGAGTAAGACAATGTCAATGACGACGTGAACGACTATCTGGGGCTTGATGCTGTCCGTGTTGAGCACTGCGCATTGTTGCGAAGCGTCGTCCCAGTCGGAACGGAGCTGCGGGTGAATGAGCCAAGTGGATTCACGGTAGTGGAGACAGCGTATTCACCTGTGAGACACCTAATAGAACATCGTGTTTTTATCGCATCCTCGATGCTCCATAGGAAGAGGGAGGGAAGGACATACCTAAGATGGAGACGGCGATATTGGCCAGACATAAAGTTGTCACGATCGCCGTAATGATCTTGTTCTTGTTCCAAATGGCGATGCTATGAATCTCGATGAGCGCTTGGTTCGGAGAAGATTGTCCTCCAGAGTATGGGATGTTACTTACATACGAAAAGATATTAAAAGTGTAGCAGAGGTAGTGCTCAGGCAGCCGTTCGTCTATGGAAAAGTAGCTGCCAGTGAATAACCTCTACTCGGCGACCAGGACAGATCAGATTGTACTCACGATTTGTAGTGTTACCCAAGCCTTGGGGTCGTGGCCAGTTAGTGTGGGCTGTGGTGATGCAGATGTGGGAAATGCCACCTACCTGGCAGTTGATTCGAGTCGTAGTATTAAGGAACGTCAGGTCAAGAATTACGGCAAGAAGCGTAGTCATGCGAGTGAATGAGTACATCTACCCAAGTCGCCGTTTAGTAAGAAGCTGCACCGTGACGTTGGGTGGGGAAACTAAGAAACGGCCTGGCGTTACGAACCCATATCGTCCACCGGTAGGGGCGTTTCCGTCTCATGATATTGAACTCGTAATCAAGGGTTGTGATGAACTCCCAGCTAGACCCAGGGGGGTCGGTCCACTTGAGAATGGGAGGTGGGCACGGCAAGGGAGACCTACAGGAAGATGCCATCTGTGACAAGGTAGAGGCTCTTGAGCGCCACTATTGAGAAGTGAGCTCGTCAGACGTTTTGTGCTTGCACGGTCAAGCGCGAAGGTTAGCGTACAGAAATTCTTTGCCATTACAGCGGGATCGTGGAAGTTGATCAAGGCGTGTAAAGACGGATAGATAGAAGTGGAGGAGGTTTGGGATAGCAGTACTCGGTCACGCACATGTTACATACTCCCACACAAGTTTAAATACTGTGAGCGATAGAGCCCTATCGTGCATCTAATGCACCCGGTGCGGTGAAAAAGCCCCTTCCGAGATGGGAATAGTGTTCAGGGACTCCGGACTCGACGGGCAGCTGTATTAGTATTGTTCATCCACGGAACCAGACACTCGGTGGCGCAATGCCGGAATCGAAGGCGTAAAGGTCAGTCATCGTGAATGAAGAGGGTAAACGACGCTAGTGGGAAGTTGTCTAGTTTCGCTTCAGCCGTTCTCTGACAGGACATGGTGAAGACAAGTGAAGAAGACAAGCGCGCACATGGATGGTACTCAACATCAGAGTCGTTGTGGTCATTGAACGTCGGAGGCAGGCCATACGGGTCAAGATCTGCGTACGTACACAGAGAGCGACAAATGGCTCACGTGGGAACGTCCATTCATTTGGGGATGAGTTAGCCCATCGTTATTTTCCGATTTCCCCGGGGAGATCAGTTTTTAGGCGGCTGACGACCTCTCGTCCTATTCCTATTTTGTAAAACGATCCTTATGCAACATGTCACGTGCTACCTCAACCTCTCACGCGCGACATGAAAAAAAAAATCAACTGACAGCAGACTGACCGTCACTGACGGCATCGAATGATCATGATATTTATTCTAACTTCAATGCAATCCCCCCCCGAGACGTTGTAAATATGAGGTGTGTTGGTGCGCGTACTGACAGCACTTATCCCGACTGTTTCGGAAGTCATCACACCTGCTGCCGCATGCTGCGTGGTTTATAGATGCCTATATGCAGAGAAGTACAAGTGCCAATACCCATCACATAACACACAACAAGGGAGTGTATGAAAACCCAGGAAACAGTCACAAGAACATGCGATAATGATCGGAAAGACTCAGACGCGAATGGCGTCAATCAATCGGTCAAGCTCGATCACGTCTTGATCAGGCCTGGAACCACACATCCTAACTGGTATATCTGGGCACGGCGCAAGACTTTAGCCCGGCGCAGACTCGTCTAGAAAATGGTCATGGATTACTCCTGGATACAGAAGGCTGAGTCTGCTCTGTCTCAGGATCGATTAGACAGTCCAAACTTCGTAAGCCTTCGTCCAGATTCGTACGATACGATAATAACACTCTGATACTACTGTACGCCAATAGGTTATCTAGGGTATATTCGGGGTATCTGGATTATGCCTCAGTCCGTACAGATTATCACATGCGTATAGTGGCTTGCTCGTACAAACGAGCATCTAACTGCAATTCCTACCCTTAGACACTGCTCTCAAACGGCTGCTTCGGGTGAGTGTCTGGGATCATGTCCGTGGAGCTTGTCGCGTGGCTGCTCCTCACTACTGACATCTGGATCATGACGGTTCGTCTGTGACATGTTGGACTGCTCGTACGACCTATCCACGGTTATCGCTATCCGGTTGAATGGAGTTTGGTTCCAACGTAACTTCGAGACTCTGCTATTACTTTTGGGGTGATTGTCGCATGCGGTAGAGTCACCGACGAATGAGCGCGGGAGAGGATAGAGAGGAATGAATGACGTACCTTTCTGGGACACCAGAGATGAAGTCCGAAAGCGAGCGATACATCCGCGTCGCTGCGATTGTCATTGCGATAGTTGAAGGAAGCTGAGAAATCTGTGTTATGGATTGTGTAAGGGCATGCATGATCCCCGCGTCGCAACAACGAAAAACATACGAAGTTGAGTGGCGCTAATGTTTATGGCATAATTCAGTAATTCGTCATTGACATCATGAAGAGGAAATGGCAGTACGATTCAGGTTCAGAATGATGAGCACCTGCGACGTGAAATGGTGATGAACGAAAACAGACCGCACAAGAGAACCTATTAAACTTACCATTGGGGGGATCTCTGCGGCAGTGGCAAGGAAGACCCACCACACACCCTTACGGAATGAAACGGCGTCACCGGATCGCAGCCAAAGGGGAACGTGACTAACGTACCTGTTTCCAAAGGAGAAGTCCGATACCGAAGGTGCCCCCGCCGTCCCTACGAAAACGGAACAACCCGACGAGTACGATGAAAAGTAATACAAAGTCAGTGATGACGAGAACGACGATGCTGAGTTTGCCGCTATCCGAGTTGGGAACTATGCATTGTTGCACAACGGCGTCCCAGTATGAGCGGAGCTACATATAGATAAGCCCGTGGGTTCAATATAGTGGGGACTGCTTATTCACCCGCGTAATACCTGATGAAATGTTCCCTTTGTGTCACATCCCCAATGTTCTGTCGGAAGAGAGAGGGTAGTACTTGCCTCGGATGGAGACGGCAACATTTGTAAACCATACACTGGCTGCGATGGCCGAAACGATCTTGTCCCTGTTCCAAATGGCGATGCTGGAAGCCTCGATGAGTGCCTGATTTGGGATGATTCCGGCTCCAAAGTTTAGAATAAGACTTACATACGAATGAGAATTAAGAATGAAGCTGCCACAAGGCCCAGGTATCCAGTCATCTAGAATAGTTGCTGAGTATTCTCCACCCGAAGACCAAAACACATTAGAAGACACTCACTGATTGTAATGTGATCCAGACCTCAAGATTGTAGCAGGTCAGACTGTGGCCGTGATGACGCGGATGCGGGACGTGGCACCTACCTGGCAGTTGATCGGTGTCGTGGTGTTAATATAAATCAGGTCAAGGATCACGTGCGAGAGGCTGGCAATGCGAGCGAGGGAGTACATCTAAACCAAATGATCATTTAGCCCAATGCTCAGGGTGGGTGTGGGTGGGAGAGGTAGAAACGGGCAGCAGTTACGGACCCAAATCGTCCAGCGGTAAGGTCGACGGCCTCTGATGATATTGAACTCGTAGTCGAGGGTTGTGAAGAACTCCCAGCTAGGGGCGAGAGTTAGTCTACGTGAGAGCTGAAGGTCGACTGGGCAAAGGAGACCCACATGTAGATGCCGGAGGTGACAAGGTTTAGGCTCTTGAGCGCCACTGCCGGGGGTTAAGCTCGTCAGGCATCCGAACCTCCAGTGTCAGGCTCGAAAGGCATGCGCACCGAGATCCGTCACAATTACCTTGGGGTCGTGGAAGTTGACCATGAGGCCGATGGGTGAATGATGGATGGATAGAAGGATGGATAACAGGACTCGGTCGTGTACCACACTGCATGGTACCGCGCGTCTTTAAATATCATGACAGCAGAGCGTTATCGTTCCACCCTCAAACGTGCGAGGCTGTGATAAGATCAGCAAAGTTGCGAATAGTAGTCAGAGCCTTAGATAGGCTACGTACTTCAGTTCACTCCATCCGCGGACCGCACGATGAAACCTACTAGTATGTAGCGCAACAACGCCGGCAGCGAACGGCATGGAGATCAGCTATCGCGACGAAGAGGATAAACGACATCTGTGGGAAGTTGTCTGGCGTTTGTTGCCCCACCGGGGTGTTGGTGACGACGAGCTTCGAAGCCTAGCGCTCACTGGCGTTCGAGAACCCATATTTGATGGGTGACTGGTGACCGGTGACCGCGCACGCGCACGGGGAAGTGAGAAATATTTCATGGGGAATGCCGTTACTTGATGATACGACTCGGAGTGCAGCGCGTGATGGGCGTTGAATTGATCTCCTTTTGGCCCTGATAGTGTGGGGGTGCAAGGTACGGGGAAACCAAAATGGAGTGTCAATCAGGACCAGGAAGTGTCTGAAGAAGAGCGCCGCTACCATGGCCCTGGGAGAGTCTTTACAAAATAGGAAGTTGGCAACAATGACTGGCGCGCGCTAGCCGATTACCAATGATGTCGATCAGTAACTATCTCTCTCGTGCAGCAGAGTCAACATGCTACAGTCGACGGCCTCTTAACCCATACCCCTCCGTTCCGATTTCGGGCTATGGGTTATCAGGGAGTATAAGATTGGAGGGTGTTACTAACATTGACGTAAAAAACCGAAACACTCAGTAGGATATTCAAGTTGTAATTCAATGTGTTTTAAGACAAAATAGCCAGGAGCCAGGCTACATCAAATGGAAGTAATCTGTGATCTGCGTGGTCAGTGTCTGAGACCGTAAGCACAGGGTCCAATGGCGACTCGGGGGTGTCGGGTACGATGCACCTGACCTAACAATGGAGTCGGCGAGGCGCGCACCGTGCCACTTGTAGCGTCAGCTCGCCCATCTCGGCCGTAGTCAACGCTTGGGACGATGCCTTCCCGACCAAAGTAAGGATACACACCAGCAATGGGCCAGCTCCCTCGCACTTCTCTCCACTATTCTGTGAGCTTATTTCCGCACTACACACCCCCTCCTTCCCTTCTTTTCACGCTTGCAGCCCTCCACGCCGAACTCGCCCTGATGTTCACGCACGAGAACAAAATGTAACGGCGTGTTCTTCGTCGACACGCGCACGTCCAACGCACCCCCTCGCGGTCAACTTCACCGAGCAGGCGCCCGACGCGCGGCTCAAGCTCAAAGCGCACACGTCCAACCCGCCCGCACTCGTCCACCTGGGTCCGTCCTTCAAGGGCACCTCCAAGTTGCGCTCGGACAGGCGGCGTCACGCCGTGGTCGAGTTATGTATGGGTTTAGGGTCATGGTATTGGGTATTGCGGACGCATGGGTTATCATCCCAGTTTCCCTGCGTACCAAGTTGGTTCCTAAAAACTTCTATGGGATATTAGGGAGTATGGGTTACCTGAGGTATGGGTTAGGAGGGTATCGACTGTATATCGCCTTCAGGCCACCAGCACCAGATGACCCACGGGCAACAAGACTCAGTTGAAATGGATCCCAGCTCTTAAACAACTATTTTGTACTATGGGCCCATTTGACCTTGCACCTCTCCTGGGGCCGAGGGTTGTTGACAACTTGACGCTGGTAGTTGAGTTGATTCGGCTTCCCACTGCAAGGCGAATGAATACTTTCCGAGTCCGACTTCGTTTTGCTGAAACCGCGGCGCCTTTCATACTAGGCATCCATATGGCAGCCATCTTTTTGGGCTTCGTACTACTGGGCGATCACCATTGCGTGCTGTTGGAGGCACGAGTACACACGCGGTGGCGCCGATTTAGAACGCTGTTGGGCCTGAACGTGGGTCATGTTTCTCAATGGAATCACACGTTCCAGCGCTGAAACCTATCATTCGACTAACGCCTTCTGCACATGCTAGGTCCACACATCGCTCAACGACTTTGGCATGTACCAAGACGTCGTCCTACCCGGGCCGACGGGATTACTTTTTACCCTGTGAAACGTTGGGGTGAAACAAGTAAGGCCGTGCAAGCAATGGACCTATGTTACCATGCTCCACTGCTGCGTACAGAAACTTACCCTACTCTCAAGATTGATCGGATCGTTCATCGGTGAGGGTGGCGACATTGAATCACATTTTACCCGTAGGCAAGAGTCGGAGTTGTGAGGAATTCCCAGCGTGAGTGTCCACGTGAGAGCACGTGGTCGATGCAGCACGTGGCAAAGCGGGCTCAAATATTGAGCGCTATTGAGCCATATATGGTGTCCCAGCCCAGACATAATGCGTCTGACTCCGAAGCCCGCTTGCGGAAGCCTTCATCGTTCTGGTTACCGTGGTTCATGCTTACGATCCTAAATTCTCTTGAGACTACCGTACACAGATCGGCTACGGCCAGCTCATACAAAATTATTAAATACACCCCATTTCGGACATATTATTGCCACCTGCGTATAGTGTCGAGTCGTACAAACTGAGGGGATAGCCGCAGTTCCTACACTGAAACCCATGCTTCAAACCGCCTCTCCGAGTCCTTGTCGAGACTCATATCCGTGGGGCTTCTCGCCCGCCTGGTCCTCCGTGCTCGAGTATGTACCATGATGGCCCAGCTGTGGTATTTGATACGGCTCCGACGAAGTACCCAGGCTCGTTCCGGTTTGATTGGATGGGACTGCGACCCCCCATCGCATTTTCGAGGCTTTGGTATTATCTTTTGGAAGATTGTCGGATGCGCTATAGAGTTATCGACAAACTGTGAGGGTCGGAAAAGACGGCATGCGATGAATGTCGTACATATCTGTGGTCCCAGATACGAAGTCCGACAGGGCGCGATACATCCGCGTCGCGGAGATAGTCATTGTGACCACCGAGGGAAGCTGGAATATCTGTGTTGTGGAAAGGTATATTTAAGGTCAATCAACGCGTTTAAACAACCATGAACGTACGAGGTTGAATGGGGCTAGTGATTGCCGCAAATTTGAGCTCAGTCATTCTTCATCGATATATTAGGAAGAAAACGACAATACTGTTCAGATCCAGAATAATGAACACCTGTGACATTACATGGTAGTGAACAAAAAAGGGTCGTACAAACGAAATTGCCAAACTTACCGCTGGCGGGACCTCTGCGACGGTGGCAAGGAAGAGCCACAACACACCCTGACGAGCCGAGAACATACGTCACTGGACTGAGGGTACCACAGCGGAGGAGAATGGTCGCTATCCCACCTGTTTCAAAAGAAGGAGCCCTATACCATATGTGCCATTGCCGTCGCTGCGCAAGCGGATCAACCCAACAAGGACGATGGAAAGTAAGACGACGTCAGTAACGAGGAGGACGATGATATTGAGCTTGCTCGAGTCGGAGTGGGTCACGACGCATAGTTTGAGCATGGGATCCCAGTAGGAGCGGAGCTGCAGATGGGATGAGTATAAGCGGTTCAAAGTATTGGGGACAGATTATTTACTCGTGCGACACCTACGAAACATCGCGTTTGTCTGAGATTCACGATTTTCGGCGAGAAGAGAGAGGAGAGGACTTGCCCTCGGTGGACGCCGCAGCATTGGTAAGCCATACAGCAAATGCGATCACCATCACAATTTTGTCCTTGTTCCAGATGGCCATACTATAAGCCTCGATAAGCACTTGGTACGGGAAAGCGTTTCTGGCTCCAAAGGCCAGAAGGTCACTTACATACGAATAACAATCAAGAGGGAAGAGGCGACAAGGCCGACGTAGCCGGTCAACTGGAAAAAGCAGCTAAACACACACTCCTCATAGAATGGAAGATCTTTGAGGGGACTCACGACTTGGAACGTGATCCAGACCTTGGGTTCGTGGTCGGTCAGGGTGTGGCTGTGATGATACATACGTGAGACGTGCCACCTACCTGGCAGTTGATTGGACCCTTGGGGTTAAGGTAAACCAAGTTGAGGGTCACCATTGCAAGGGTAGTCAGGCGGGCAAAGGAGTAAATCTACACAAGCGGCTATTGAGTCCAAGACTCAGGCGTGGGCGGGAAGCCCGGAAACATAGCCCGCTGTTACGAACCCAAATCGTCCACCGGTAGGGACGACGCCCTCGGATGATACTGAACTCATAATCCAGGTTCGTGAAAAATTCCCAGCTACGGGTGGGGTTGGTCAGGCGAGAGCGGCAGGTCGATAACGGCATAAGAAGACGCACAGGTAGACACCATTTGTGATAAGGTAGAGGGTGTGGAGCGCCGCTGTGGAGAGATAGGCTCATTAGGCAATTGACACTTCGGGATAAGGCTCGAAAGGCACGCGCACCGAGATCGCCCAAGACCACACTGGGATCGCTGAAGTTGACCATAATGCTGACCAACGACTAATGGGTAGACAGAAACAGGGCTGGGGTGACCGTAGTCCGTAGCTCACCACAATTAAATACCAAGGGCCTCGGGATGTACCATATATCATACCATTAGCATCCCTGCAGGGATGCGACGAACCCCTGCCCACGTGGGAATGACAGTTGGGGTTCTTTGACAGGCCACATAGCGTTGTGTCTGCAGACGGCATGGCACGACACCTGAGTGGCGCAACGCTGTTAGCATCGAACACCGCGATCAACCGTTGCGATGTAAACGATAAATCATATAGGACCGACCGTCGGACATCGCCTGTTTGATCGCAACAGAGTTCTTTCGGGAAGCAGGAATCTGCAGGATTTGAAGATGAGAGCGTACACCAGATAGCACTTCGATGTCGCGGAAACGTTTGAAATATACCATAAAGGTAAATGTATCTGCACGCCCATACGGTGCGTAAAATAAATGGTCCGCATGAGAGGATCATTGTTCCAGATGCGACTCGGGGTGAAGCTGGTTGGGTTTGGGGCGGATCATCGGCGGATCATCATAAGGTACTGCCAAAGTCATGTGTTAGGTACCACGAAACCGAAGTGAAGAGGCCGATCAACTACAGTACCAGGCTGGTGGAAATTTCACAGGAAAACGGTTTTGGGAAACCGTCAAAGACACTGGTAAGGCCACATTTGGACACGCTCTCGCGACCCTGACACAGTTGCCAGATCGGGCCGGTATCGTCGCCTTCACCGTAACTCGAACCACATGGTGGGTTTTCCCACGCGCAAAAAGGCAAACTTGCACAAATGCGAAACACCGCACCCAATGCCCCCCTCCAAAGGCCAAAAGCCTTAGCAGTCACCAGCTGCTACCCACACATCATGTACCCAGTGAACACTTGTGTTACCCTAACGCCATTGTAGCCTAATCATCCACCACCCCAAATGACGTCAAGGCTTGGTAAAATTATGAGGCCAACCCTGTCCCGCAGCCCAGGGCCCAGGCTTGGCTGTAGCTCTGCGTCCAGATCTCTGTTATCCAGGACTCATTCCATACCTTTTTGGAGGCGCTACTCCTTCAAACGCTAACATTGTGCACAATTTTTGCAGCATCGGTCCCGCCTCAACAATGTAGATCCACAGAATAATCCGAGTCGGCCTACTGTTAGATCAACCAGACCCTTTTGAGGCAGGTCGTAGCAGTTCCTATTCCATTTGATGTTGCCCCAACGTTATGGGCATCTTGAGGAAGATGCCATCAGTTACTGCTCTGATACACAATATTCCAATTACAATTTTGTTCCCATAGAGATTCTGAGAAGGATGAATTGACGAGATCCGCAGACTGGGAACGTCTGAATCGATTTACCGTCATTGTAGCCGGGCTCGGGCTCCCCTAGTGTGGGCAGTGTGGGACTCAGGGCTGTTAAGTTACCTCTTACGGGGTGAGGCGACAGCACTCTCACCACCCACTAAAAGCCTCACAAACGTCTGAATATTTGATATCTATACATTGGGTAGCTACGCCATACACAATGTCAATATGAAGACTGCAAAGGTGTAGTGAGTATGACCAACCTCAGTCTCTCAGGGTCAAAGACCGAGGTGCGAAACAACAGGAAACAGGAGAAATATTACTATATGGGAATGTCATAAATGATGTCCGAGGAGCAAAGGAGAGAAATAAGCAAAGAAATTAATGATTAAAATCCCTGTGTCGCTATCAGTCCGAGATCCAGTCAGTCTCGCTGCTGGCCGTGCGAAATGTGCGGTTGCAACTCCGACCCACCGGGTCCAACTCTGGCTCAGCTACGTCCTTTGTCGAGGCTAAATCGCTACATTTTTTCGCATATCTGCCCTTCCTGGTTGATGTACGATCCATAATGGGTTTCCTGTGACATTGCAATATCCTCCTCGGTAGTGGCAACAGCCACTTCAACCCGGTTGTGGAGAATCGGTGCTGAATCATCCCATTTTGTCTTCGAGATCATAATTTCACATTTTGGGAGATTGTTGGGCGCGCTACACAGTGATCTACATCAGGGAACAAAGCAGAAGAGTCGGAACTTAGATTATCAACGGACGTGGAAACAAAGTCAGATAGGGAGCGATACATCCTTGTCGCGGCGATTGACATTATAACCAGCGAGGGAAGCTGGAACATCTATGCCACAGAAGTGTATAAGGCTTTGTCCCAGATTGCAACAAATTCAACGTACGAGATTGAGCGGTACTGGTATTTGTGGTAGCAGTGAATTCAATACGTCATCTCTCAACATGTCGGAAGGAAAACGGCCCTACAATTCAGGTCCAAAAAAATGAACACCTGACGATACACGGCAATAAGTAAAACATTGATCTGCAAGAAAAAGTGCCGGACTTACCGTTGGTGGAACATCTGCAGCGACGGAAAGCAGGAGCCATATGACACCCTTAGGAATCGAAGATACGTCAGTGGACTTAGGACGACCCGTCGAAGGGAAACCACGGAACGCCACCTGTTTCCAAAGAAGGCGCCCTAGACCTAACATACCACCGCCATGATAACGCAGGCGGATCAATCCTACGAGTACGGTGAGAAGCAAGATGATGTCGGTGATGAGTATGACAATGATGTTAAGCTTGTTGTCATTGGAATTGAGCACGATGCAAAGTCGCTGAACAGGGCTCCAAGCAGAGCGGAGCTACAGATGGATGAGCCTAGTAGGCAAAAGCAGTGGAAATTGTTTATTCACCCGTGCGATACCTGATACGGCGTGACGTTTGTATGGCATTCCCCATCAGTCTTGGATGAGGGAGAGGAAGGACTTGCCTTGGATGATGAACGCAAGATTGGTCAACCATATTCCAGTTGCGACAGTCGCGACAACCTTGCTTTTCTCCCAAATAGCGAAGCTGAGGCGCAGATGGACGTTTGGTTTGTTTGGATCATATCCTCCTGGCTCTGCAGGGATAGGCGACTTACATACGCAGAACGATTAACAGTGAAGCGGCAGCAAGTCCCAGGTAGCCGAAGACCTAGGTAACGAACAAAGCGTTCTTCCCTCGAAGACGGGCATTTATCAGAAGTTACTCACTAGTTCGAATGTAAGCCAGACCTTAGGGTCGTAGCGGGTCAGAGAGCAGACGTGATAACGCAGACATGGGATGGCCCACCCACCTGGCAGTTAATTTGTGTCACAGTATTAAATTCGACGAAGTTGAGGGCCACGGCTAAAAGAGTGGCCACGCGAGACAGGGAGTATAACTTCCAATGGCACAATTCAGTCTGAGGTGGAAAAAGAATGTCAACCACCACATACCCAGATTGACCACCCGTGAGGGCGACGTCCTCTGATGACATCTAACTCGTAGTCAAGAGTCGTGATGAACTCCCAACTAGAAGTGTTTGTGTGTCTATTGAGAACAGGAGGTCGACGCATCAGAGATGACCCACACGTAGAGACCATTCATAGTGTGCCAGAGATTCTTGAGCGCCGCTATTGGGAGAACGGTTCATTGAGCTTTCCACGTTCCAAAGAGTCAAGCCCAAGAAACTTGCGCACATAGATCCTGCTCGAAAACAAGGGGGTCGTGGAATTTGGTCATGCGGCTGACAGATAAAGGATGGGTGGGATTGAAGGGGGGTGTGGTTGGGACCAAAGAGAGCACTTGCTCCCACCGATATGAAACAGCATACTTAAATGCTAGCGACTGCAAGCACACCATACCGTTCTCCGACTGTGCGATGTTGTCACAGCGCGGCAGTCGTGGGAATACACGGTCAACATATTTGGCAAGCTAAATAGGTTTGTACGTCATCTGGTGACCATGACCTTCTGATGGCGGATTGCCATCGGCCTGGGGCACAAAATCGAGAATTGCGATGGATGAAAGGGGAATATGGTTTCGTCTGTCGGAAGAAGTGTTTAGTATTGTATTGCAAATGGGTTCCGCCAACCGGTTGTTAAGACGGGCATGCGTACCGGTTGGATTTAATTTTACCACAAGGTTTGAAAGAAGCCGTTCTCTCGTGGTAAAGGGGCCCGCGCAATCCGCACAGAGAAGATACAGGCCATGCAAGGATAGCGTGGTTTACAGAAAGGCCAGTGGCTGCCAGTTGGGCCCGGGGCCAGCCAAGATATATGGGAGGTTGGACGCAGCGAAATGGAGGTGCTGACCCCTATCAAATGACAGAAGAAGACGTGCGAAATGATCTCGGAGGTAGATTACCGGGCGCTAGTCAATGTCCTTGTTGAACTCGCACGTTGATACAAACTATGATAACTGCAAAGCCCAGATCTTTCGAAGACCACCTTGCGGTCATTTTCAAGTTTCCCATGCACGTGTCTGTATGATGTCTTCCCATTTTGTATGTCTTTCCGGAACGCTGCTGACCCATCGCCACGGAGAATGGAGGGTCGGGCAATTCAGTTTGTTTGATACCATCTTTGATATTTGATCCCGCAGATGATATCATGTGCTGGGAGGTGATGCAGCGCGGAGGCGATGCCTTACCGTAAACTGCACATGACGAGTTTGGTGCAGAGGAACCCTACGAAAATGTTCGCCAAGTGGAGTGGCAAGGGCGCTTGAAAACAATCGAAAACGTTTTGCGGCATACGGACAGTATAGCCCATCTAGGGATTTAGAAGTACTGCGAAGTGCCTGGGAGCAACCAACCATGAAAACATTCGAACTTGCCGCCTTGCATGACGTGTTGATCACGTGCGCAACGTGATGAAAACGTACGACTCAGAATTTCCCATGCAACGTGAACGATTTCTGGGCTCGGATCCCAGCTGAGAAACAAATGTGGAGAAGGCTCTCATCTAGGTTATTCAGACGGATAGAGAGCAAGCACACATATCTTAACCTCATGCCAGCATGAAACAGACCAGTCAGAGTATCAAGTTCGAAGCGACTTCCATTTTTAATGACTATCGCAATTCACTGGGGCCTAGGCTACCTTCCCTGTTGTTACCGTGATTCAGCATGCGGGGCTTATCTGGAGGGTTCTCGTCTATATGTATGGGCCAAAGTGATGCGTCTGTGACACCGGGTACTCCTCATAATCACGGTGTCCTGCCACCTCAAAACGGGTGGACATAGCGGGTGGGATAGGCGGACCCTCGGTTATATGGATTGTAGGACAAGTATTCAGGGAACTTTCATACGAGCTAGATGAATGCCAATTGCACTGTGAGTGCAGAGAAGAAGGAAGGAGTTAGATACGCACACGTCGGATGATATGAAGTCTACCAAAGAACGATACATACGTGATGCAGCGATTGACATAACTATGAGGCAGGGAATCTGGAACATCTATATTGCGGAAAGGTGAGAAATCATTCACTCTCCAAGAATGCGGTAACATACGATGCTGAGCGGACCTGAGATTTCCAGGACAACCGACTTGCATCAACATCCGCCATTCTCAGACAAAAGGGAGAAGTACCGTTCATATTCAAACAAACAAACACCTATATGTAATTGTCACTGAGCGAAGAGGAGGGGCTCAAGAAACTAGAAGGACTTACGGTAGGTGGAATCTCCGCAACAGTGGCCAGCAAAAACCAAATGACACCCTTATAATGCTCGACATATCAGCCTCGACAGCGTCGTTTACAGTGGGGTGCAGCATCACTATACCTGTTTCCACAGGAAGCGTCCCACAATTAATGGACCACCACCACGAATGCGTAGGCGTAGCAAGCCCGAGAGCATAATAAGAAATAACACGACATCGGCTATTAGTGCGACAATAACGCCGAGCTTGGTGCTCTCGGGGTTGAGCATGGCGCAGCTGTCCTGCTCCGGTACCCATTCGGCGCGGAACTACGAATGGATGAGCCCAACGAGTTCACAACAGTTGACGTTCCTTGTTCACCCGGGAAATACCTGATACCAAACGATGTTTGTCTAATGTTCCCTATTGCTGACAGAGGGGAAACTTACCGTGGACGAGGAATACAACTTCGGTGCCCCAGACGGTTGATGCGATAATCAAAACAATCCTATTCTTGTTCCAAATAGCGATGCTAGAGGGCATACTCTGAGACAGAGACGTAAGAGATCGGAGTATTGGACGCACATGCGAAGAACAATCAAAAATGTAGCAGAGGTAAGGGACAAGTAGGCAAAGACCTGTAGAAGAAGAAAAAAGCTTTGAGACTCCTGCCTTCGGGTGAATTGGAAATGCCCACAAATTGTGCCATAACGGAGGCCTTGGGAGTGTGGCAATCAGACAGTTGGTGAGCGCAGAGATAGGAAAAATCGAGATATGGCACGTACCTGACAGTTAATCACAGTTGTAACGTCAAGACTGACAATACTAAGGATCACAGCCATGAGGGCTGCCACACGCGTAAGAGAGTAGATCTACGAAAGCGGAGAGAATAATTGGTCATAGGCCCGGAGACCTCAAAACACAATGATAGAGCCACCACAGACCCAAATTGTCCACCTGTACGTGCGATGGCCTTGAATGACGCTCCACTCGTAAGAGATGGTAGTCAAGAATTCCCAACTAGAAGTGAGAGACGATGTTAGATTACAGTTTCCCGATGCGTTGTAAGGTGGCGGGTGGGAGGAATACCCACATAAAGAGCCCATCCACAAAGTGCCAGAATTTGGCCAGTGTGACTGTCAGGAAAACAGGTCCGGCCTACGTTAGAAGCTCAAGAATCAGAACGGAAGGGTACACGCACAAAAATCCTCGGAGATTACAGCAGGTTCGCGGGAGATGATCATACTGCCAGCCAAAAGCGAGGTCATCATGCTGAGTGGGCTGGAGATGCCTGGGCCCTTATAGGAGCGGTTCCTCTAGCGGCGCGTATATGTGGGAAGCTTCATTCATACTGTAAGCCGTGTGATATCATTTATGATCCCCATAATGGGCGGCGCGATAATTACCTGTTGTCCCTACGCGCTGATAGTCAGGATCAGTTCCAATGAACATCAATGGGCGATATTTCAGAAGTCGGTAGATGAAATTACACTTTGATTGCGCAGTAGCATTATCGAACCTTAAGGTGTGCACTTGCGGGGTTGAGTGAAAGGTAGGATGATCTGGGGAAGATTTCTTATGCATATCAGGCAGAGCATATCGTTGAGAGGAGCCACGAGAAGGTTGGTAATGGCCGACTTCAAGATCGCAGCTCCTCGATGATATAGTAGTAAATATGGGATCCGACGGAAGGGGATCCCAAGCAGTACACCTGGAGTCGTTGAGCGTGAATGGCCCCAGATATCTCCAGGTATTGACGATTTCAAGGGCCGGTTGCAGCAAAGCCTTGCCAAGTTGGTTGGGAACATGTGTATTAATACCGGTACCGTGACGTACTGTGAGTGAAGAGAAGTCACGGTCGTGGCCGTAAGTCGTAACGATGAAAAATTTGGTGCAGATCAGGTGATTGGAATCCTAACATTACGTCATACAATCTCTCGGACATTTTTTTTAGAGTCGATTACTGTGCGCCTCGGGGAGCGATGCCCCATGTAGCACTTCTGGTAGGGTTCCACTGGCATGCGTGGCATCCGTTGGGTCCTAACAATGCGGTTTCCTCTCGGACATGCCATTGACCAATGTCAACTTCTCTACGTGTTCTTCTACTCTGCCCAACGTCGAACACATTAGGCTAATTGAAGGCCCGGGCGTATCCGCTCTTATCTTCCACTGGCACTTACCCACATGAAACGATAGCCTTTGCCTATCTCTCCTGTGGCGCTGGCGTTTCCGCGATCTCCGTCTGAGTTCTGACCGAATCTCGATCATGTCGGACTTGCGCTGGTGTTAAAGATGTCGGGCCTTCAACGCTGAGATCTGAGAATTGGACGACAAAGGATAAGCCCGGAACAGTGGAAGGAGCGTCTGTTCATGAGGACGACGCGGAACGAGACTCCGGGCGCCGCTATGGTAGTGTCATCCCTACATCAAGCGGATCTGTCTGATGCGCAGGTGATAGATCGCAGCCATGGACCCAAGGGCGGGAAAACTGTACGAAAGCGAGGAAGGCAAGTGAGAGGAGTTCCGTAGTGATGGGACCATCCTGATCTAAATTTCAAGGTCATAACTTCTTATAAGTTAATCGATAGAAGGCGGTCTTCCATGGACAAAGTTATACAGGTAATCAGATGGTATCCGGGAACAAAACTGAATGGAAACAACCATATTTCATATCATGGAGATGCGAAGGCTCGAAGTCGCGAACAACAGGAACATAGAGTCATCCAGAACACTCTTCCTGAACGAAGCGGGAGGTATAAGCCAAGCGGGAACGGGTACCAATGGGACGGAGAGCAAGGGAAGAATATAGAAATGTATGAGCGGCCTATCTTAGGTTATCGTACGATGATCAACGCGAAGCCGAGCAGAGTGTCGAAGTGGGAAATTGATCTGGACTCAATGATGACTTGCATGCCTTGGATGGCAGCGACACAGCTGTCGCCACGCAAACGCACGTAGCTCGCCGGACAGCTATGCTGCAAGCCTATGCACGATTCATCAGGCCTCCTCTGTGAAGTCTGATCCTACCCGTGGGCTATCCGAGTCTGTATGAACAAATCTTATCTGCCAACCACAGTCAACATGCCAGTTACACCTCGGATCTCTGAAATTGTGCAATCACCGTACTGAAGGGTGGCTTCTCGTGCGAGCTATGGTGGCGTCGACGGCATGGTGAGCGCAGGAACGAAAAGGAGAGAGAACCCGTACATGACAAACGTTCCAATGTCAGTCAGTATGCGATACATCCGTGTCGCTGCGATCGACATCGTGAGTAACCAGGGTATCAGGAACATCTAGATTGTTGAAGGCGTCAAAGAGGGATAAGCCCCCGCGCGCAGCAATAAGGACGTACGGCATTGAGGCTGTCTGATATTTGTCCGAGTTGAGTTGAGCGCAATGAAGGTTCGCGCTGATAGACAAAGAAGAACAATTACCATTCAGGTCCAGGCAAATAAACACCTATATGTGCGATAGACATGAGCAATGAGGCGAAATTTAAGAAACCAGATAGGCCTACCACTGGCACGACTCCAGAAATAGTGGCACATAAGAGCCAAATAACGCCCTTGAGACGGAAAACGAAACAATTATGTCGAGTGCACCACCTAAATCAAGAAACGCCCCCAACGCACCTGGTTCCAGAGGAGGTGTCCGGCAGTAAACGCACTGCGTATGTCCCAGCCAATATAGATCAAGCCAGCGAGCATGATGAGAACCAGGAGGATATCCGTCACAAACGCAACGATCGTGGTGATTTTCATAATCTCGGTATCTGGCGTCACGCACATTCCACGCGCAGATACCCAAGTAGAGCGAAGCTACGGAAGGATAAGTCCAGGAGCGCTCAACATAATCGAAATAGTTTAGTTCACCCGCGAGATTCCTGATGCGCGGTGATATTTCTATGGTGTTATCGACCGTCCACAGGTGGAGAAAGGTGTGAATCACCATAAACAATGGATGAGCCGTTTGTCACCCATACACCAAATGCAAGCACCGAAACGGCCCTGTTTCTCTTCCAGATGGCCATACTATTGGCCAGCATGAGTACGTTGTAAGCACGGGAATATTACAGGACATGCTGAAAACTTACATGCGGATCACAAGCAACAAAGAAGCCGAGGAAAGGGCCAAGTAGGAAGGGACCTGGATGCAATACGGAGATGAGATCTATCTCCGAGGTCGTGTGAAAGATGAAGGTGCTCACAATTTCCAAGGTGACCGAGACCTTGGAACCATGGTCAGTAAGGATTCAATAATGTCGCAGGAAATGGATCTGGTGAGACGACACATACCTGACAGTTGATTGGGACTGTAAGGTTAAGATATGTGAGGTTAACAATTACAGCCATGAGGGCTGCCACGCGCGTCAGGGAATAAATATAAAAAGCAAGGAAATAATACATTAATTCACTATCCACCAGGAAGCCCGAGTCCAGGGCACTAAATAAAGTGAATGCAATTACAGACCCATATCGTCCACCTGTAAGGACGTTGTCCTCGAATGACACTCCACTCATAATCGAGAGTGGTGAAGAACTCCCAGCTGGAGGTGAGTTAGATTCCGTGCCGACAATGTCGCGTTGCGGACCAACTTG
The DNA here is from genome assembly GCA_003316565.1 of Russula foetens. NCBI lineage: Eukaryota > Fungi > Basidiomycota > Agaricomycetes > Russulales > Russulaceae > Russula > Russula foetens. The sequence continues at coordinate 5,025 of QFFA01004337.1, read as the reverse complement.
AACCGGTTTGTGCTGTGTAGACTTACATATAAATGCCATCCACGACATGCCAGAGCTTCAGAGAAGCAACTGCCAAAGGTAGATGAAATTTGCTTTAGGGGCTCCAGAACCAACGAAAGCCCATACGTACAGCCATATTGGGCGGCTACAGCGGGGTCGCGGAAGTTGGTCATCCTGCAGTGGAAAGCGGATCTGGGGCTATCAGTATTCATTACAGGTTTCGATGGCAAATTTATATAAATGCTTGACCGCAAGCCTCGGGTACCCTCATGGGTTGTCTTTAGGGCGTTATTATTGTTGGCAATAAAAGCAGTGCCAATTGTCAGCCTAGGAGTGGCAGTGGTGGAGTGGCTAAGACAAACTGAGAACTGATTTGATCAAAGAATGCACGACACATTGATTGCGCCTCGGCTCCCTCGACTCCACTGGCTAAGCCAAACTGTAAACAAATTTGATCCAAGGAGTATCGCATATGCTAAGATAACCTCGATATCGTGTGCCTACCCTTTCCTTGAATCGTTATTCTGGGGCTCAGTTTCCTCCACAACGCGTGGGCACGAAGTGGCCAACCACACCAGACATGAAGAGGAGTGGTGGTTGCGTTTCACCATGTCCCCACACGCCTCAATTCACCGTCAGAATCCTCAGAGATGGAAGGGGCGATATTGTGGAGTAGCGCCAGCCATCTATTGATGGGGATGGGGCTGTTTTCTGCGATCCTTTTTTAAACCTAAGACAGGTATTACATTGTTCGGCTTCTGCAAATCGGCGCGTACCCGACAAGTTGATTAGGGTTGTGGCGTTGGAGGTATATGCACTACGCGGATTATCGGGCCATCGGCCCAATCAGATCTCAGAGCCCCGTGACTCTTCATCCGCCCAGCACATGCCAATGTGAGAATTTTACGATGTGTATTAAGAGCGTCTGTGCGCAGTCCATTTGTCAAGCCTTTGCCCTGAAATCTAGAAACGGTACTGTTGGACCAGCTCATGGACCACGCGAGGGCTGTCCCTCTAACAGCTAAACAGAAGACTGAGGTTAGTGGTTCAGTTACGTGTTTGATTCTGATGACTCACGACGCTCCACCACGACGAGTTTTGTACGGATGGAGAGTCAACAACAGTGTCATTCTGTCCAGTTTCGATTCGCGCGAATCCTTGTTCCATCGTTCAGTCCGAATGAGTCAAGTCCAGTCAACTATACACTGCACGCGATCATGATGGTAAACTCGAGCGACTCGGAGGAGCGAGCAAAATGCGTGAACAAGTATTATATAATCATCTCGGTTTTTGCCGCACCCGCGCGAGGCTTTGAATTTTTTCCATGCCTATCGCTAATGTTAATCTAATGTTGTTAATCTAATGTTAATCATGATCACCAATCATGAACGGCCCATGAACAACAAAACGCCACGGTAACGACAGGCGTTCTAAATGCCAAGTAGAACCGTTGAACGCGCCAAGCGCAAGTTAGAACTGAAAGCGAGTGAAAGCATTTTGTGTGGATCACAATCGAGTCTCTGTGATTTCTCCATTGTCGTCGCATCCATATTAATTGTTCCCTGTTTTGGTTGTACCACTTTACCCTCTCGGCTTCGATCTCGATCGTCATTGATTAATATTGATTCCATGAACATCGTGCTTCTTCCACACGTCAAACGTCCCCTCGCGCGTTTAGACTTTTCCTTTTCCCTGCCCTTACCCTCCCATTTGCCTCTCTTTTCCCCCTATGACTATTCCTTTTGTCTCCCGGTTTCGCCGCGTGTTCGTACTCTCACCGTTTGACAGTAGCTGATATTCTTGGACTGTCTCATGTAATTTACGGGTGGCTTTCATGCATACAAACTAGCTCGACGACCGGTTTGCAGAAGGTGAGCTCCCCTCGCGAATACCTCTCTTCCTTGCGTGAACTCGTTGAGTTTCCTCTCGTCTCTTCTCTCCTCCTTCGATGCTGCCGACCGTCCTTGATGTTGCACTTGAGCTACCGAGGCAATCGGCGACGACTCTTTCTGCTGCGTCCCCTTCTCCGAGTCGTCCTCTCCTTGTCTCTCATGCCTGATGTCCCCTGCCTCCATTCTCCATCGCGTCTCGAATCCTTTCTCTAGAATCCATTCTCCGTATACCCATCCTTTCTAACCTCAAAGTTCTATCTCACCTCTGTGGCACGCCTCGCAACTCACTTGCGAGTCCTTCAATTTCGCCTCACCACCCTCTAGACTTCGTCCTCAGTCTCCTCATCTCTCACCACTTGAGTCTTGTCGTTCGCAGAACTCCCTTCATTTCTCGACACTCTCAGCGATCGCTAGACTCCGCGTAGTAAGTAGTACCGATGCGCGCCTGTGAAAGGGCCCCTTTGCCCTTCGACTTCTTCGCCAACTCGGGGTTTAGACGACGAGCCAAGCCGTTACACCGTGACTGTCTCCCTTACGGAGGACCTTGCATCAACGTCATCCATCCTGCCTATCCTTCTCGTTTCAACCCTCCGAGTCTCTCTACTTCTCTGCTTCATCCAACGCCCTCTCTTTTACCACCCATTGCCCATGCCTCGAATTCACAGGTGTGACATACGCCCAACTTTCACCACTTTCACCATCACACGTCCTTGATTCGAAATTAGTGACAATTTGCCAACCAGCACTTGCCAGATTATTTGTAAAGAAGCTGTTGTACTATGGGACGCATTCCTCCATGCCACTTTCCAGTTTGCAGCCGACGGTTGGTTTATTTAGCTGGTCGTGGTCGTGCGGCTCGCCATCCATACTGACATATGAGCCACTGGCAGGGTGGCTTGTCTGTGTCAAATACTCCTCACTCGGAACGTGAAAGGCCACCTCCATCTGGCCTGGCAAAGTCTGTGCGGGAGGTGTACGCTTGGCCTTCGAGAATGGAAGGCCACGGTTTTGGACGCTTCCAGATGTGTCCCACCTATATCGACCACGGTAAGCACTGAGAGGAATGGAATCGAAGGATATAGTACATGTCTATGGATCCACGAGCGAAGTCTGTCAGGGAACGGTGCATCCTTGTTGCGGCAATTATCATTATGATGGCTGCGGGGGGCTGGAGAATCTGTGGCAAACAGGTGCATGAGAATCATGAGATACCCTCATCCCTCGCAAGACAGGTAAACACGTACGACATCGAGTGGAACTGGTGTTTGAGGCGGGGTTGACACCAATCAACCTTCATCGCTGGAAGATCCGAGGGAAAATATATACCATTCAGGTTCAAGATGATGAGTACCTGGGACATGAATGAGTGATGGGGGATGAGGATAGGGATAAGAAATGAGGTAGGCTTACCGCTGGAGGGATCTCGGTACCCATGGCAAGCAAGAGCCAAAATACGCCCTTAAGAAAGATCAGTACATTTGGAGCAAAATGACCAACAAGAACCACTAACAACTCACCTGTTTCCGTAGTAGGCCGGCCAGACCAAACCTCCCATCACCATAACGATGCAGGTAGAGCAAACCGACGACCATGATGAAAAGTAAGACAATGTCAGTAACGGTCGTTACGAGGAGGCCAAGTTTCCTGTCCTCGATATTGGTCACGATACAGGTGAGTGAGACGGGTGCCTGTACAGAGCGAACCTGTGAGAGGGATAAGCACATTGCGTCAGAAGTAGCTTCAATTGAAAATCGACCTTGGCAGCACCTGTGGCCAATCATGATGACATGAGGCTCTTTATATCGCTGAAGGAAGGGGGAGGGACATGCATTGGATGAGGAATGCGATATTGTTCACCCATAAGCCAAACGAAATCCACACAATAAGTTTCCTTCGTTCCCAGATGGCGATGCTAACAGGAGTCATAAGTTCTGTCCTGGTACAATGACAACGCGCAGCAGCATGGAAGAAGCATACATGCGAAGCACGATCAAGAGCATAGCGGTTGCAAATGCCAGGCAGGCGAAGGCCTTAAAAAAAGTAAAATATGAGCGTGCTGACTGCCTCCGCGGGGAGGGGGGAGCGGATGGAAACGTACTCACAAGCTGAAAAGAGGTCGCGATCTTGGGATCGAGGCTGGTAAGATACCAGTATGAAGGGTTTGAAATGGGACATGGCACCTACCTGGCAGTTGTATGGTGTTCTAACGTCCTGACCTATAACGAGAAGCGTGATTGCTGCAAGGGTGGAAACGCGCGCGATGGAATAAAGCTGTCTCGGGCAAGGTCAGCCCAGTCGATTGCCAGCGAGCGGGGGCGACAAAACCCAAATATGTTTCGTTGGGCTGCCGATACGGACCCATATCGTCCAACGGTAGGGCCGACGCCCTCGAATAATACTCCACTCATAGTCAAGAGTAGTGACGAACTCCCAACTAAAGGTAAAGAGTTAGCTTTCGGCTACGGGGCTTCGTCGATGGGGGGAGGAGGGCAGACCCACACAAAGAGACCATCGAAGGCATGCCAGAGTTTCGTAGCCGCCACTGTAAAACTTGAGTATTTCTAAGGTCTGGAATTACATAGGAAATGTTTCGTACACAAATCGCTTGCGACCACCTTAGGATCATGAAAGTTGACCATCCCGTCGGGAAGTAATGCAGTAATGAGTGGATCGACGGACTGGTTTTCAGATAAAGGCCGCCTTTGTAGGGTCCTTAATAGTTTTACAATCCTATATATACCTCGTGGATCGCTTTAAGCTACAGGCAATGACTCGCCTTCAGGCCCAGGGGTGACGCTGTCAGGCTGTAGACTCGGGGTTGCTTCGTAATTCACAGGAAAGGATCGCCGCCAGCGCCCGCTGTCGGCCAGAATACGTCCTGATAGATTTGTACGATCTGTCAGTGTACCATGTTGTGTTACCTCAACTTTCGAGGCGGGGTTCCATTAAATCCCACCCAACGTCCATGCGTCATGCGCGTCATGTGTAGCTCGGGCTCGGGGATACGTATCAAGGGCGTGATGCCCTGGTGCGGCACAACTTGAGAGCGAAGATGCATTTGTAAGCACAGATACTGTTTTTGGACACAGTGGGGATAAGGCTACTGCATGGGAACTAGTATGAGGATTTGGGT
>QFFA01004336.1:0-10784 GCA_003316565.1 Russula foetens | reverse complement strand
CACGGACGGGCTTGAACATCTGGATGGCAGTGAATGAAAGAAGGGAAAGGTGGGGAAAAAAGAGTCGGTGAACGTTAGATATTGTGGGTTGCGAGCAGGGCCGCCACTTACCAGCTTTAACTGCTTGCTAAACTGTTTCGATTGCGTTTTCCAGCTTGTGAGCACCAACCTTCGCGCGAGTGAGAAATAGACGTACCCCAATCAAGAAACCCGTGCCGATGAGCGACACAATAGTCCCTAGGGCATAGAGAACTAGCAAAAGAAAGGAAAAGGTCAGGATTGAGCGCATGCGGTGGAGATTAAAAAACAGGAGTTGGGAGAAGACGCACCTGCGAAAGAGGCCAAGCTGCCGACAAAGAGCATCACGGTTCCGAGGACGCTAAGGACCAGTCCAATAGCATAACTGTAATCGAAAGTCAACGACAAGAAGCCCAAAGTCGTTCGTCGATAATAGGTTTGTGTTTGCTGACGCAAGCCCAGCAAAGGGGGGGGGGCGATATGAATAGAAACCGAAGACCGAATGAACCAACGTACCACCCGGCAAAACCGTAAAGTCTTTGTGTACGAGTCAAACCGAGAGCCTTGAAGGCGGAATCACCCTCGAAGAACTGAGTTTCGGGGATGGTGCCAGCGGCCGTCTCGAGGTTGAACCACCCTTTTGAGCTCATGTTATGCTTTATCTAACTCGTGAAGAGGGGAGAAAGTCGTAAAGTGCGTGAGGACAAGGCTTTTGAGAGAACAGATGAGAAGCAAGGATATGAGGGAAGAAATGAGACGATGAGTACTACAGTAAGAGGAGGGATGAGGGTAAGCCGAGAAGAGTAAGCGTGGCTGTGCTACGGTCGGCTCCACCCTCCCGCTCGGTGCTCGGTCGCGGGTCACCATCACCAATATTGACGGTCACTACCGTCCGTCACCACAACTTTCAAAAGTGAGCATGAGAATGAAAATTTCGTATATTGTTTTTTTCTTTTCATATCCAAAAATGACAACAACATTCGAGGACAATTGCAAACAAAACCGTAAGACATCAACCGTGACCTGCGAGATGAGAAACGTGCGTTGTACTTGCGAGAAACGTAAGAAAGTCGTAAAGACATGGAAAGCGAAACCATAACGTGCATGCATCGTAGGATACAGTGAGAATCTGGCTCGAGACGGCAGTAAAGATTTCGGCGGACTCGACCTGTGAGATTCAGTGTGAGACCAGTCAACACGAATCCATCCAGGGAATCAACGCCAATGACGACGTCAAGGAGGGCACGCCCTCCGATGTCGTATTCACCCGCTGGGTGAACATCAACCACGGCTGGTTCGGCCTAATTCGGCTTGTGGCTCAGCACATCCTGAACTTCAGAAATCGCCCGGGCCGTCTCCAACACCTGGGTCCCTCCAGGGAGGATGGCAATACGCTGCTTCGTTGTATTGAGCATCGACTGCACGCTTGGCAAGACGCGAGCAATGTAAGGTGCGATGAGCGGATCGTTCGTGTTCAACACAGTGGCAGCACGCTGTAACCACCACATCGAAGACTTGAACGATTCGTCGACCGGCGCACTCTCACCAATCGCCCCAGCGAGCTATAGGCACGGCTTGTGCGTCAGCGGATGATCAACCAACCATGTGAAAGAAAAGCCTTACTCTATGCACGAGCGTTAGAATGACTGCCTGCGACAATGGGGATTGGCCTTTTAGAGGCATGACAACGTCAGGATTGGACCTCGCAAGTAGCTCGCGAAGTTGACGAAGATCCTGTGTGCCTAACACATTAAGGTACTGATCATCCCACAATTCCTCCGCTGGAGCGGGAGGAGTTTGCTGGGTTGGAGGGGGAAGTGCGGGATGCGACGCTTGGGGAGCAGGAATACCAGAAGGGAACCACTGTCCCTGCATGCCCGATTGTTGTGGGGGCGGCTGAGGAGGTCCATACATCTGTGGAACGTTGACCGGTGGCGCGGCATGGCGGAAGGACTGCTGTTGACTGAAGGGAGCCATGGTGCTGCTAGTCACAGCGGCACCAGGCGAGTTCCTCACTTGGGGTTGCTGGAGCGGCGTTCCGACGTTGATGCTCAAGAACTTGATCTGCTCTGAAAGTGTACGGACGGACTGCTCAAGTTCCCTAATCGTTGTCTGGGATTATACATGTTAATCTCGTGCATAAATTGGTTCAAATTAGGAAACCGACCTCTTGTCCTCGGAGCGCCTCACTTTGCCAAGCAATGACTTCTTTCTTGATGCTCAACATTTCGGCGTGGATCTCGCGGGACAATTCCTGGTGCATGGAGGAGGACTGAGCGGTGTAGGCGGGGATCAAGGTCTTATTGATGGCCTCTTTCACATGACGCTCAATGATGGGAGTAACAGCAGAGGAAAACGTCCGGGCGACATGGCTGGAAACATCAGGTCGGAGAAGCAACCTTTCGATCTCGTTGGGTAGAGCCTTCAACACAAGAGGGTTTGTCAATATCCAAAAAAAAACACCGAAAGAGAAAACATACCTGATTCATCGAATCGCCAAGACCCTTGGCGATTTGGCCATTGAGAGCGGCTTTCACCTCGGTCTTGGTGATGTTCTCGAGGGACGGAAGAACGGAGTTCTGGACCTCCGACTTGACAGCCATCTCCACCACACGTGTCGTGTTCTTGGTTAACTCACTAGAAATGAGCTTCAAGAGCTTCTCCTGGCGGGCTATGTCTGCTGCCTGCTCACTGACACGGACATCTTCCAGGCGTTGATCTACAAGTGCAAGTGTAAGTGTCCGGGCTTGTTGTGGGAAGGGAGAGGACTCACGCTGCTTGTCAAGCTCCTTTCCTACAAGCCTGCCGATACGAGTGTATAGAGTCTCTTCCATCTTCTTAATCTCCTTGGACATGACCGCACTAAGTTGTGATTCGCTACCGTTGGGGGTTTCTGCTGGCTTCACAGAGGACTCTTTCACCTCTTTCTCCTTCCAGCCAACATTCTTGCCCCTGCCGCGGCCACGATTATCACCAGGGCGACCTTCCTCGCGGATCTCTGCTTCAACTTCTTCTGCCGAAGGTGGGGTGCGGATCCTAGGGCCAGGAGGAATCGAGGGCTCTGCCACTGGCTGAACAAAGCCGACAGGCGGTGCCTGGATGGTGTGCTGACGCTGATTTCTTGATTCGGCGGGAGCCTGCGGTAGGTGAGGCGTTGCAGGGAACTTGGCAAGGGATGTCGCCAATGCGCCATCAAACCACTCCTTGCGGATAAGGACTTGGTCCACGCCAGTCGAATGAACAGAAAATGCCACGAGCGCCAATTCTCCAGGAGGAACTTTGGCGGCAACGCATGCAGCATGGGCCTCTTCGCCGCGCGGGTCTGCGTCCGCAGTCAATATGACAAAGTGGATGGTCGGCTTAGGTCCGGCAAACTCCAGGACTTGCTCAAAGTATGGTCGACCATCATTCCCCCTACCCGGTGAAGATGCCTCGAACCCAAGTTTGAAGGCGACCATACTGTCGCGGCGGTTGTTCGCGACCCATAATGTCTGGATTCGAGAGTCGTAGTTTGCATGGCCAAACATATCCGGATCGTCGGCGAAGCCATTGATGAACTTGATGGTGGAAAGTACGGCATTACTTTTGTTCGGAAGAAGCTGGAAGATAGTGCCATGCTTGCGGCCAATGACGACACCGCCATCCACAAACGTGATGGAAGAAGGGGGATCATCGCCACGAACTGAAGCCGACCAGAATGGCCTCCTATCCCGAATATTCCAAAGGCCGAGAGTGGAGTCATTGGAAATAGTGGCAATAGCGGAATGGCCAATATCAAACTCGAAGGCAACGAGCGGCTATGTCCGAGTTAAGTCATTGCGCCGCTCACAGCAGTAGAAATCGAGCTTACCGCAGGCATTCTGATAGATTGGACAAACCGATGTAGGTCTGACTGAATGATAGGCTCGCCGTCAAAGAACCTGGCAGCTTCAGAGATATTGAGCACATAAATGTCGTTTTCCGACGCCACTGCCACAGTATTGTACTGCTTTGGGTGCCATTTCACGGAGTGAAGAGCCTCCTGGCCCAGGGAGGGTAAGACGCACAGCAAAATTTTGCCACTGAGATCAAAGAGTTCTTATGAGAAAATTCCTGTTCGACATGGCCAAGGGACGTACGGGACATCATCTGTAATTGTGTCTGGCAACTCCCAGACGATAAAACCACCATCTGAGGTGACACCCGCAAGTCGATTCCCATGGACGGCCATGTCAATGACTGAAGTAGTCTGGGGAAACACTCCCGGAAGCTGGAGCAAGGTACGATCGCCGCTCGAACGAGAAATGACACGGACACGACCTTAATTATGGTTACGCCTCTCCTCACCAGGGTTGAAAAAATGGCGCACCTTTCGTCATGGCATAGGCAACCCAGTGCGTAGCGCCGATAGTCGTTCCAGGCAAAAAGTTAGAGTCAACTCTAACCAGAGCAATCGCCGTCGATTTCACAGCATCGCGAGGCGCCTGGATATCATCCAATGACTGCGCGACATCTACAACTATCGTATGCGGCTGAGAGCTGTAATGATGGCATATCAGAACCTGTCCTGATAAAGAGGTAGCTGAGATTCTTACTTGGGACCAGTTTGGGTCTTAGCCTTGGATCCTGAGCCACGGTTACGACCACCTTCGTGTCCCTTCCAGCTCCCTCGCGGACCTGGCGAACTTTCTTTTTCTCGCTGAGCTATGCCCGTAGACAGATGCGAAAGAGGAGGACCGACTTGCGGTCCAAGAGGGGGTTCTGATGCCTGAACATCCCGGCGAACGGGGGGTGTGACCTTGGGTGGTGAACCACGCGGCGAAGGTGCCTGCGTGGGTTTCGGAGGGAGTGGACGAGACGCAGCCTTGGATTGAATTAACTCAAGGATAGGTGCCTCTTCCTCGGGAGTATGCCGATCAAAAGGAGGGACTTGAGCTGTGGGTGGGACAGGTGCTTTTGTGTTGCCAAGTTGCTCGAGAAGATTATCCACCGACTTGCGCTTAGGGTCGATGACTACAGACGACCAAGTGTCCTCAAACGGCTCAGAGGGAGCTTGCTGGTGAGAGGGAGGTGGGACAGGCTTGCGTGCAGGGGCTGATGAAGAAGCGAGCGCATCGAAAGGCGAGACGAAGTCGAACATAGTCCTGTTTGGCGGAGGAGACCCTTGTGTCTGGGATTGTCCTGCTGACATTGGGCCTTGGATGACTTCCGTACTAGCAGTCTGGGGAGTGATGAGCTCAGGTTCGTAGTACGAACTGGTATCTGTATGTTGGGAGGAACCGACCAGCGAGAAGGTAGGAGAGGGGCCCGTGGGAGGGGAAAGCCGCTGGTGAGAAACATCCGGGTGGTTGGTGCGTGGAGCACTTGAAGAAGTAGCATACAATAAGACTATATATTTGACGAGAGAGTAAAAGGGAGCTTACCCGGCCATGAGTTGTTCGAGAAGAAGACGGCCTTGGGACTCGTTACTGTTGGATGCTACGGGTCCGCCACGATTAGGGGCGGGGGGTGTCGGAACCTGCTGGGGAGCACCAGATGAAGAGGAACCTGTTGGGGACACAGAACCGAGGAGAGAGAGGAGTGTGCTTTGCCTGGTATCGCCTGGCAGGGTAGCATTCGGTGGAGTGTTGGTGGATGTGGTCATATTAGTGGGCGCTGAGAGAGCAGTGATAGAAGATGCGGGGGAAGTAGGTCCTGACGTGGCCGTGGTCGTGGTCGTGGGTTGAGTGGAGCCGATGATAGGGTTTGAAATGCCGCTGGACTGGCCAGGGGTAGTTAAATTAGAGAAAAGAGACTCGACGTGGGCCGGAGGAGAGGATGGAGTGACGTCTTTGAGGCTTTGTGCGGGGGAAACGTGCTGGAACTGCTGTAAGTGTTGAGCGGACGGCGGTTGGTCTTCAGGATAAGATTGCGTGGAAATTGGAGGGCTGGTGTTTCGGGAAAAAATGTTGCGAATGAGGTTGTGATGATCCATAAGACGCAAAAAGGGAGCCGTCTGAGCAGAGATCGCAGCAGAGAGGGGGGGGAAGTGGGATAAGGAGGAGGAGAGAGAGAGGAAGATGGAGGGAGGGGGAGAGAGGGGAATGAAAGGAAAGAGAGACTTTTTCCACTTTCGAGTGGTTCGCTGTCGCCCTGGGCCTCGTTGAACCCACGAGGCGGCAATTTCCCTGACTCGGGGTACAAAACCTTTTTTTTCATTTCTTCGTCGAGCGTCCAGGAGAAACACACGCCCCACACGTGCAACCCTGATAAGAGCCTCTTCACTTGCTCTACCGTCCAACGTTCAACTCCTAACTGTCAAATTGCAAAAAAAAAACCCCCCGTCGCCGTACTCTAGGTAATTCAGGTAAATAGCACTCGCGCTTGTACCAACACCTGTCTGTACATTTACAACGCTGAACGATACGATATACCTTGGAAAGCGTGGTGCCCACGTTTCCCAACTGATGTGTGCGTATCTACTGCGGGTCCATCTGTACCGCCCTCGCGGCAGTGTTTAACCGAAAGCATGCGCACAAGGTGTGCCGTACCGTACCCCATCTTCACGAATGCTGTGTCAACCTTGAGAAAATACCACAATAAGCGCGATCATTCAGTCCAGGGTCTCAAAAATGACGTCATCCACATACTAATACCTCTCGTAACCTGCACGCCCTTCGTGGATGTTCCATGTACGTTGATTAATACGTTGATTCGCTGAGAACTTGGCAACTACTGTAGGGTCTCGACCGGTCTACAGGTATGCTTTTTTTCAAAATCAACATACTTTATCTGTTCGGGCTTTGAATTCAATTGACCCCACATCGTCGATGCGATGTATATGGCCTCTCAGCTCTGTGACTTGCCGTTGATTGCCGCGCATCTCTGGTCTCCTGGAGAAGATGGGTGAGTAGATCACTGTGGACTTCCAGGGAGGAGTGTAGTCGGTCCCGCAAGCTAGGAGCTAGTCCTCAGAAATCAGAAATCAGCTTGGCCGAGGCCGCGTTAGACGCGCAGGCATTTGAAGTGAATAACTTAGATGGTCACAAGTGAGCACTAGTGAGCGCTAGTGAGCCTTTGTGCACCCGTAATTGTCCCAGTGTCCAGGTCCAGCCTCTGATCTATGCGCTGAGATGTCCTCCCACACCCCCTTGCTCCTTTGTGGTCTCGTGGTCGTGGTCCAGTCGTGGTCCAGTTTTAATTATTGCCAAAAGCAGCACAATCCGCGCGAACATTTTGCGCCACCATTCCACCATTTCCATCTTCATCAACATCAGATTAATCTGGTACTAATGCAAATCCCTGTGCGTGCATGTGTGTGTGGTGTGTACTGACGCTGCGGTACGGCTGGGAGCCTTTGCCATAACTGGTAAGCTTCGTCTATCTATCATAACCGCCCTCCAACCTAGCGTTCTACAGTGATAGCTCTCCCAAACGCCGACATACTGTATCTTCTAGATGTAAGAGGTTGAGGCGGCAAGCGAAGGGGGGCGCGAGGGCGCACTGAAGCGGCGCTCAAGCTCCGAGAAGGGCAGCTGGCAAAGCGGATGTTGTTCTGGCTACGAGAGTCAAGTACTTTTTTTTATTATGAATACCAAATGCTCGAAATGTCCGTGGACTGTCTACTTCTGTCCCTTTGACAAATCCCTCCAGAAAGTTGTCTTACATGTGAAAGTCGTTGTACAGGCCGCGCGTCGTCTGCACTTCCAACACTAGACGGTTCCAATAATGCTGCGGTTCGATTATTCACTGCTGAGACATGGTAAGATTTGGATGCGCAGTCATGGTCATGGTCCGGGTTCTCAAGGAGTCAGAGACACGGAGTGGGACAACTCTCTTCCAGGCCTTCCAGGCGCAGGCGAAGGTCAAGGACTAGTCGAGTGATCGCCGAGCTTGCCAGAAAAGAAAAAGGGCATGACAAATCATTGATGGCGCACAAATGGCTCAAGCATGAACATCCCGACTCATTTTCTGCGGATGTTATCGTAAATACCGTACTGTTTTAGCCTCTGAGCTGGTACTGCACGTGTGTGATCGCGTGATTATATTGATTACCCATGGAGATCGACCTGACTTGAGGCCGAATGCACAGCCCGAGTGCCATAATTGCAGTAGTAGATTGAGTCAATTGTGCGGACAAGTAGGAATGGTTCGACCAAATATGCGCATACACTTTCAGACAACATATAAAAGCCCCTCCACACAGTCCTCCGCCTTCCCAGGTTTTCATACTTGAATCTTCAAAGCTTCAAACACCAATTCACAATGTCCCCTGTGGGTACCTCTACCGTCTCATTGTCTGTCTCTCAAACATCTATCTCACCTCGCATCTTCTCGTAGGCTATCCAGAACCCCGTTAACCAAGCCGGAGCCTGCGGTGTATCCAGCTGCAATTGCGGCGACAGGTAGGCCCTTTTTCTCGGGCTTCCAAGTTATGTTTATGCTCATACACTGGCAGTTGCACCTGTACCGCTGAAGGCTGCAAGTGCTGAGCAGCATGCAATGCTGTAAATCCCATCTATGATATCTATGCTCCTTCATCAGAAGCAGACTCTGTCTGGGAATAACTATGATATGATGTGTATGCGACTCGTCAGATCTATTGACTGAAATTGTATTGTGTTGTGGCGCTATGAAAGGAAAGGAGTGTCATGAGCCTTTACGAAACTGTGCCCGCAAGTTCACATGCGATACGGACGAATAACCCTCACCATGTTGATCCGACCCATTTATCTCAGTTATCATGAATGGTTGAACATCATTCCTTTAATTGAGCGCCTGTAAACACCGATTAAGATATACCCAGACGTCCACGGACATCCTACGCGTACCCATGTCCTGGTATCTCTGACGTCGCATAGGATCTATCTCTTCTAACTTTCCGAGCAATGTCAGACACTGATTAGAGACATCAAGGCTTTCTTGTGACCCCGTTGGGAGATGTTTCTTCAAAAGTTGCTGCTTATACGTGACCAGTGAGTCCATACACCCTGTATGATGAGCAAGTTAGCAGGAATAGGTAGTGCTCGACTGTACACCTACACTTGCTGTCTGGCTGCTCATCCAACAGCGTCTGGATCACGTCAATCTCACGCTCGAGCGTGGCCTTGTCGTCTCCTGAGGTGATTGTTAGGTCAACGAACGAGGCACGGGACAGATCACCTACCGGAACCAATCAGCCAGCGGTGATACAACCAAGCGCTCTGGTCTTCGGGCAGAGTGAACATGGCGTTCTGCACCAACTCAAACTCTAGTTGTGGAACATGTCGGTCATTCTTGGCCATGACAAGGAGGCAGTGCTGTCAATACCTTTCTGGAGCGACGATGTCCTGTCAACCTCACCGTTGGCCCACAAGGAGCTCAACACCTTAGTTCTCTGATGCCACGCGCTGAAGTTCGAGAAGTTGGCCTCGATCTTTTTCGTTGTGTATGCGAGCTCCGCTTTTTCAGAGCGGCGAACGGGCATGCTCGCGAGAACATAACGACGATAGTCCCACGCTAGAACTACGATGAACAGAGAGCCAAGAGTCAATGAATGAACGCCAGGCACGAATGAAGGGACGGACAGTTTCGAGAATCCGCCTCAAGCATCTTTTCAACGATGAAGAGCTCTCTCTCCCAAGTCGATCGTCGCCATGACTGAGATTCTGCAGAGTCCGGGTTCTCGGGGATATGCTCGAGACACCATCGCCTATGGTTCCAGATCCAGTAGATTTTCGGATGAACTTTGAGCGCTTTGGTTGTCATAGCTAGATCATCATTTAGTAGATCATTGACCTCTTCCGGAGTACTGTAAGCGGGCCTGAGAGACGAATGACAGAGACTCAGAGGGGGAGCATACCTCCCAGGAAAGATACCATTGGTGAGTATATTCCTACGATAATTCCAAACCGTGTAGAATTCGGGATTGGTTATCGAAGGATGCGTCGAGAGTAGCTGCGTTGTGAGACCGAATGCCTCTCTGCTCCAATCGTTATTCTTCTTCTATGAAAATTTAGAGCGCGTGTGAATACATTGAAAGAGACAATCGAGAAAGAGTAAACATGCCCTCGAGAGAATATCCTCAGTCAAGGTGAGAAAGGCAGAAAGTTTCGCCTTTTCGCGCTCGGTTTTGGCGGCGAGTTCTTGCTGAGTACCTCTTGTTCGTCTGACACCGTGCTGTGGTGATCGATAGATTCAGTTTGGAGTGATATGGTACATATAAAGTGTTCTGTCACCATGATATGTATCGCTGAGATCGTGTGAAATTGAATTGAAGAAGCGTTGACCTTCACCCAGACGCGTCCTCGTTTAGGCGAGGCGACGATGACCGTCGAGACCGTCCTGAATCTCGAATCACTTTCTGCCTCATTTCCTCTCACTCTCCCCGTTCCTACACCCTTCACTCACCCGTCTCTCATCTCTGTCAAGGATCTACATAGGGAAGAAGACCTCATCCGCAACCCGTTTTCATTCCGTCAATGGTGGACTGCAATCCACACGACCCGCGAAGCACAGAATGCTCTCGTCAAGCTTGAACCTGTAGCTGACATACCCCCAGAGACACGCACCCTCCTTGGTCCTCTTGCCTCGCCCACTGCACGACAGGCGCTCCAGCGTCTCACCTATCTTTATGAGGCTGCTCTTGCAAACTTTACTGGCTCTTACAAGCTCTGGAAATCCTACCTCCAGATGCGCATGTCCTACGTTCTGGGAAAGCCAATCATTAAAAAGAAGGCGGGCGGTAAAAAGCGACTTCCCGACATCAAGGACGCGCTTGAGGAAGAACAGGAGGATATAGAACAATGGGAAGGTGGCCTTGATGGCGT
>QFFA01004327.1:0-21293 GCA_003316565.1 Russula foetens | reverse complement strand
TACCTCACCCTCTCGTTTAGTTGATGCGATCCTGTGGAATATACTACAGTACAGTTTCCAGGGCTCGAGCATCGTGGGGAGCGCTAAATCGGGTAGGCTTACCCACACTGGAGTAAGCACACCGCCGGAGTGATGGGTCAAACCGGGCGTGCAACGCCTGTGCATACGACGACAGAGACATTCCTGTACTATTCCTTTTGTTTCCTCGCATTTCGTGATCATCCTCATTGTATGTATATACAAGTAACTCACCTCGAGCGGGAGCGGGCAGAGTCATTCAGTATCTAATCTCACTCCTCCGAAGGCTCCGATCCCCTCATAGTTTTGCATATTCGCTGCCAACCCGTCCGCGTCTTGTATTGGAAGATCGCGTGCTTGGCCCTCTAAGCATACTCAGACTATCGGGATCCGGAGTGCCGCTCATGCCAGGTAAGAAGTCGCGAAATGCAAAAACAAGGTCCGGAGCATCTTTGAAAAGTTCCTGTATCTTCCCAAAAACTTCAGCCTGCCAATGAAACGTCAGAGTCAGGAAAAACATAGTAGCAAAAGACGAACGTTGTCTGCGCTGGACTTATGACTGGCTAGGATCTCCAAGAACTGTTTATATATGTCTGGGTCATTGCTGAAGCGCGCCTTTATTCGCCGAATGTAGTCCATCGCCGGTCTCAATCCTTGACGTTCGTGGTAGGAGACGTCATTAGAGCCAGCGGAAGGCCAACCAGGCTCATGTAGTGGTGTAGCTGGCTGTGGCGGCAGAAGTGAGGTATTCGGACTAATATTTGATTGCAATATGGTCATCGATGGGGTCGTGATAGCAATGACCTCTGACAACTGTGTGTCAGAGCCGACTTCGATGCGATATCCGACAGGAAGAAACGTGTTGAATCCCTGAATAAGAGAAGGGTGGCCGTGAAACAAGTTCGCAACGCGCTGGATGACACAGAGAGTATCGATCCTGTCGAAAACATGTTGTGAGCGATAGCTTTTTATGGCGAATGACTCGATGAAAGTAAATGTCGTAAGTTACCGCGCAGACCACGGGCGCTTGTGTCACCAAACACCAGACAAAGGCAAACGGGGAGCGGATCATCTGGCTGAGAATACACTTACACTTGATTCTTGAAGTCCTTCATGATGTCTAAGAAGATATTGTAGCCATCAGGTCGGTCATGGAATTGGACTTTGACAGCATCGAGGTAGCTGAGTGCGTCCTTGACATTGAGCTGACGGCCAGCACTGCCGTTCACGTTCTCCACCGGGGGCTGAGATGCCGTCTCCGCGCTATCATGTTTCTCCGTAGCGAGAGACTCTGGCGTGGTTGTCATGGGTGTAGTTTCTGAGACGCTCGAGTGATCAGCGGAGGGATTTGGAGAGGTGAGGGTGGCGCCGGGCTCTGGCTCCGAGTCTGTCTCCGTGGTTTGCCGTGTTGTGGTGGAATTCGGGGAAGTGTTGTATGTAGTGGAGTCCATGTGAGAAAAAGGCTGAGAATGGAGAATGGAAGTTTCTTTCTTCTGTGAAGACTGTGATGGCAAGGGATTCGGCTCAACGAACACTGTTATAACCTCACGGGGAATAGTACCACAGTGACTGGGTGTCAATGGATCTTCAGACTCGTGCTTTTGACGTAGGGGCGAAATCAGCTTGCTATCCAGGTGTCCTTGCAAGCGTTAGAACCTGCTGACAGGACAAGAAAAGGTGGGATGACGCCTGCAGCTTGAGGGTCCATAGGCGCTGGCAGATAATAATGAATTCAAGAACCGGTCCGGCCACGTCAACCCAACTGACCGTTTCTGGCGCTGCCTCTCAATACGTTTCGTTTCGTTAACATAACACACATTACACCGTGTCTCTTGGACTGCCACCCCAGGAGGGAAACCCCATCAAGGATTCACGCCAAGACCGTTAACTGCGTCCGAGGACCCCACGCTTCCAGGGATATATGACCTCGGTCTGGTACGTTCGAAAATCCGGATGTGCTATATAATGCGCTATTTCTATGCGCCTCTTTCCTTCTAACCTCCTACATGACTCACACCCACCATCGTTTTCCAGACAGACCTTGTGGAGCGCCCCTCAGCCTCGATGCCTGATCTATCAAGCCAAGAGATGGCTCGCTCTGTGTCGACGCGCCTTGTGAAGGTAGCGCCTGCGTCTACGTGTTGTATGCGGAAAAGGAATGTGGTCGTGTCGAACACTAGCTGTGACTACACGCAGATGGTAGTGATTGTAGCGACTCGTGGTTGGCACAACTAAACGCTGCGTGACGCTCAAGGAGGAAGAAATAGACAATTTGACCTACGTGCCTCCGTTAATCTTGACGCGCGGCCAGCCAAAGCCGAACCGGAACCTACGGCTTTCGATGCCGCGACCGATTCTGCGAGGCCGGGAACGGAAAGCTGTGATATTTCGTGGAGGGATCTCTTAGCCGTCCAAAAAGCCAAAGACATTCTCGATACCGGCTCCTTACCTTCAACTCTCTTTCGACGACGGCGAGAGGCTGTGACGTAGTCTCCAGGTCTTCTCCAAAGGCGCCGGCGCGGTCTCTTTTGCTTACGGGTTGCAACCTTACAAAGCCGTTCACAAATCACAATACAAATCACAATGCGGAAACCAACATAAGAGGTTACCGCTCTATTTTGTTCAGAAATTATTTGTTGTAATCCATCAGGTGCGTTGCACTAGTAGAGATTAAAAGACGATGACTCGGATTTGCGACCGCAATGATGGGATGGCAATTAGATAAGTGAAAGGCATCGAAGCGTATAATAAGAATGCCCCATCTTCAAAATTTCTGTACGTTCATTTGTTGTGTTACTTGAGATATGAAATAAGGATACAAGTCCTGATTCCTACTGTCGACATAATACTTGTTGGATTAAGCGGACTTCGACCATCTTTTTCCGTCCAAATAGCTGCGCCCTAATGGTGAGGAACTGACAAGTTCAGTGCAAAGGCCTTATCCTCCACAATCGCGACGCGACAATACTGTTGCACCCCTAGATACGATACGGCTGAGCTAAGCCACCTAGTACCAATACAAAGAGACATGGACGCACAACCAATGAAAATAAATGTTCTGTCTTACTTCCATGTAAAGCTTGACACAGACACGAACCCACTCATCTTTTTTTTGAGCAAAATGATTGAGTTTTGAATGTTTCCCTTCTTTTGAGTCCGGGGATGAATGTCACGCTGAAATTTTGAGTTTTGGGTCGGTGCTTCAATTTGGTGAGGTCACGTGGAGTGGTCATGCATGTGTCGCGTCGTGCCATTTGTGTGCTACGCTCCGTCACAGTGGTGCTGGACGAGTGGTGAAATTCATTGACATGCCTCATGTGTCAGTAAGACGTATGAATCCTGTGGATGAGGCAAGCCTCAGAATGGCAAATCTTCAAAACAAGCGGCGTCGTGTGGACAATGGCAGTAGCATTACAGTAGATACAAGTGTTTCAACCTAGATACTTTGAATACACAGCTGTTTTGTCCCCTCCTCGCACCCTCCTCGCACGCAAAAATTGCCCGCAGAGGGCTCAAAATAAGATTACGTCGGTACTTTAAAAAGTGCCAAACTTAATTGTGACAACCGTGACTGTACCGGTAGTAGGGGGCTTAGCTCAGCCGTATCGTATCTAGGGGTGCAACAGTATTCTAATCGTGCACTACAGTAATTAATCGCGTGAGCCCGGCGTGGACTCAGAGTGCGAGAGTATAACTGTCGCAAATTTGGGCGGGGGCCTTATATCAGATTATAATGATTTAAGGTGACGTAATAAAATAGGCTTTATAATTATGGTAACCAAGGCTAGATTTCCTATAATGTGGCTTATAAGACAACTTATATTATCATTGTAGTCCACCTCGGGAATACAAGCCCTTGATAAGGCCCATATAATTACTTAAAACTACCATAACTGGCTGACAGGATTAATAAAGCGGTTATAATTCAGTAAATATAGTATTATAAAGACAGTTTATTATAAGGCCGTTCCCGACTTTGCGACAATTTATCGTTGTGAGTGGGCGCCTAAAGTATTTGGACACTGTTTGTACACATATAAAATCACGTGCTCCGTTCAAACGTTCTTTATTACTCATCTTTTCTCCTTCCTCCCAACCCACCTGACAACGCGCTTTTTGATTGCCCATGCATCGTCCCGACCCGCCCGACCATATGTAGCATTGACGGCGTGCTCACTAACTCCAGCCTGGGAGAAGAGGCATCGAAAAGAAGAAGCCAACTTGGATCCACTTCTTCGGACGTCATCTCATTTAGTTCTCACACACGCCCCTTCATCCTTGTCTCCTCAGGGGGGCGTTGGGGGTTCGACGCAATTCCCTCACCCTCCCTACCGGCTTTTGTAGAGTAAATGGCACACCACCTTTCACATACAAAAAGCTGAAACTTGGTGCACCCACTTGCTTGCTCAGTATCCGAATCCATCTGAAGCTTCGATTTCGTCATATCGCAATCCGCAGCCTTCGTCCCTTCATGGTAGGAAACTACTTTGTGCGGATGTTACGGACTTACCGCATTCGAAGTTGTGGGAAGGGTCCTGTGGTCTGACCTAGTCATTTGTTTCCGTCCAAAGGTGAGTTTCCTTGAGATTCCATATCATCGCTATCCTAGAATTTCATATCATTTCGCGATATTGACACATATTCATCAAACAACAAATTCAACAGACAACAGACGATCAGGTTCAGTACCGTCTCGTCGGTGATCATCCACATCCTCGATGTTTACTTGGCCGCTTCCCTGCCCCTGCGCTGCAGCCAAAGCGGCGGCGGAATTCAATGCGCGCCTCAGTCGCCTTCCAACCGCGAGCGCGATCCCACCAGCAATGGTCACTGCGGGATGTGCGAGTATTGTGCCACGGGCGCATGCGGAGACGCCAGGGAATAAAATAATGCCACCCACAGTGGTGAGCACAGTCGAGACGGTGGACAGAATCTTTGGGTGCTTGGCAATCAAGTAGTCCGTTGCATTGTGCAACGTGAGCGGTGCGTCTGTCACTATCGTGGTGGCTGCGTGATAAATGCCCGTCGGCACGTGATCGGAATGGAGGTTGTCACTGTACCTTCGATATCGATAGGCGTGGCTTCGAGGACAATTGGCGGTGGTGTACTGCTGGTTGCCGATGCGCTCGCCGAGGCGAAACGATGCGGCCAGGAGCTTTCAACTGCGGCACGTTCGGGTTCTTCAGGTTCGATTTCTTCGCTACACTCTGAAAACATCACCGATGACATGGAGTCTTTAGAATTGAGCAAAATGAGCGTACTGTTCGTTGTGGGCATCTCAGTGGGGTCGTTGTCGATCACCGGGGGGCAGGGGTCGCTCGAAATCATGACACCACCCTCATATGTGTTTATATCCTCGTCCCTTGGGTCAGGGTCCTGGAATGTACCCGCAATGGATTGAGGCTGAGCTTCTTCCCGTATTTCCGCACTGGCAAGCAGATCAAGAAATAAGAATAAAGGGAGGAGGGCGAGAGGGGAGGATGGTAGTTTCCGGAAGTTGCATTGCGCGCTGAACGCGGCCGCTGCCCCGGCGATGAGTGGGGAGGAATGTAATTGGACATACCTCACTGCGAGAGGCCAACAATTGAGAGAACGAGACTCGTCTGCTGAGGATATGTCCGGTTGCTGGGCGTGCTTGTTCATGGAACGGGGGATCTTGAATGGTATTGAATGGTTTGTAGATCCAAGGTGTTTGAAGGGAAATATATAGGAAGTGGAAGTAATCCCATTGCGCTTTTGTGAAAAGTTCTTGGCGTGCGCTTAATGGAAATCTCTTGGCGTCGGATTGTACGGGTTCTGCCCGCCAGTGCAAATTTCTTGGCGTCCGCACGTGTCTGAAGGCTTGGCATGGTCGAATTTGGTAAGTCGGGAGCTTTGTCACGCTTCGAGATACCAGCCAAAAAGTCTTCTCCTTGAGATATTGGCGCGTGCGAGAAATTGTGCTGTTCGTGAAATTTCTCAATCTGTGTGAGTGAACCTGTATCTTGGTCTAGCAACGCCTGCCAACTGCAGTTTTCTGCCTCGACCGTCAAAAAAAAAACACCTCCAGATTGCGTGACCATCTGTGACCCCGCGTGTTAAGTTATGAAAATGTGACAAAACCACGAGCCTCACGTGCCGCCGCGCGCGCTCTGCGCACGTGAAGACTCAACCTCACCTCACGTGCCCATCCACAGTTATGTGCCATCCCGCCCGAAAGGGAAACCAATCTGGTCGTGACAACAGTGCGTTCGGAAAACCAAAAAAAAAATTGTATCTCTATCTGGCACCCTCTAGATAGAGATTGTGTTTCAGATATATCCACTGTTGCCGGTTCCCTAACGCACTCTTAAGTCATCTTGTCAGTATTCAAGATAAGCGTGATACGTGATAAGATAAACATATATATCTCCATATGATCGAGAATAATTCAGCTCTGACAAGAACGCATGCGCATAGACTCATTATCATCTAGCAAAGGAAGTACGAGTGTCTATTTTCAAGTGCCGTTGGCCCGTAATTACAAGACACTACTTCACTAATTCTATCGGCTCATCCTCGCCTTTGCACTGCTTAGCAAGTACTCCTGTCAAGTTCGAATCAGCACCACCACCACCCCAACCAGTCAGCTCGTAAAAGCGCTGCACTCACCGAATCAGAGCTATTCTTGAAGCTCTGCCGACTCGAAAAGTGCTCCTGCAGAAATCGCTCGCTCCGGAAAAGCGTCTCGTGCACGCGCGGACCCTCTCCCTCAGCATACTTCCCAACGTCGTTGCGCAAGAACAGGTCCGACCGGCTGAGGAATGGAGCGAGCGCAGCGTCCGCTATCGTGAACCCGTCGCCGACGGCGAATCCACGAGGCAGAAGCAGCTCTTGGACTTCGGTGAGCCCCGCGGTCAAGTCGTCGGGTGACTCGCCTCGATAAAAGTATGCGACGTATGGCGGGAAGAACTTGTCCGTTACTGCGTCGATGAAGAAGCGCACGCGTGCGCGCTGGACCGGATCCTTTGGAAGTAGGCCAGAGTCGGGGTACAGGTCCGCGACGAACTCGAACATGACGAGCGATTCGGCTATCTTTTCTGACTCTGGGGATGGATGCTCGGGGTCTGACGTGGGTCGCGTGGATCGTGGAAGGCCAGATGAGTCAAGAATGTTCACGGCATAACTCACTCGTGCAGATGGCGGCGATTGAGGGAGGAATAGAACAGTAGTGATTAGCACCATGTCAACTAACGCCGGGACGAAGCAATGTGGATGATCAACGTCGATCAACGTTCAACGTTCAACTTTCAACTTTTCGACGTTTCAATAATTTCAATGCTTCAACGTAGCTTCAACGCCCAACCGTCGAGGTGAGTCACATGACCGAATAAGTGCGCAGGAAATTGTGATTCTAGCCTCCGGGTCGGATCGACCTCAGGCTAAGAGAGGGGTTGCCGTGAAACGAAGTCACAACGCGCTGAACGACACCAGGAGTATCGATCATATCGAAAATGTGTTGTAAGGATAGCTTTTATGGCGAATGACTCGATGAAAGAAGGAAACGTTGCCCTTCGCAGACATCACGGGCGCTTATGTCACCAGAGGGAGGCAAGACGGAGAGCGGATCATCTGGATGAGAGTAGACTCACACTTGACTCTTGAATTCCTTCATGATATCCAAAAAGACATTATAGACATCGGGGCGGTCATGGAACTGGACCTTGACGGCATCGAGGTAACGGAGCGCGTCTGTGACATTGAGTGGCTGGTGCCGCCGGTCATGCTGTTCTTGTCTCAGAAATTGTATTTTCAGAACCAAGGCTACAGTGCGACCAGAGCGCTGTCGCGCATCGAGGAACTGCTGAATGGATTTCTCAGCAGGTCGTGGTAGCTCCAGTACGTCTAAGAGAAGATTTTGCAGCATGGGTAACACTTCAGTTACTCCTTCTCCGACAAGCTCTTGGAGGGCAGGTGCGACAAGTGGAACTAATCCATCAGATAAGTCCAAATTTTTCAGACGTGAATGGGTATAGAAGTTCTAGCCATTGTGTGCTCTCAACATCGTCTTGCCAATGTGATCGATACGAGGGGGTCTTGACGTGCTCCAAGGTGGAGAGGGGAGGCAAAGACGAGCTACAGACCTGCGCTAGAGATGAAACCTGCCAGTCCGACGGTTTACATGAGATTTCCAGAGATAAACATTCTGTAAAAGCCGTCCCTTCTTGCGGTGAAAAACTGACCTCGGCGCGGCTATCGTAAAAGGATAAGCTTCCTCGATAATGTGCCTTGATTGTTTCCATGCGAGTGATGAAGCTCGATGAAGTGGCGGAGTAGTGGAGTGTGAAATCTGTGAGATATCAATTGATTAAAGGATGTAATCTTGAAATGAAAGAGTAGAGGGGCATCAATCAGGTGATACGATGTCCTCCAGGTACTCACTATTGCCTTTGAATCTAAACTTGGTGATAGAAGCGAGGACAGTTGCGCGTGAGTACTAGTACTGGTACTAGTGGAGGTGGTCGTCGGGTTCCTCCGCCGACTCGAAACTGTGGTGGTTGGAATCCGAGGTCAAATGATCTGAGCCCTGTCAACGCGGACAGGCAGGTGACGACTGCTTTGGATGAAGTGTATCCAGAATGGGGAATCCACCAAAGGCGAAAAGTGCCAAGGTTTTGGACTGATAAGAGTAGCCTCCTTATTACCGGAAAAGGAATACCACACAAGCCGAGTCTATGGAGACGTGGGGCAGACCCACCCAGGAAAGAATCAGGAAGGATCAGCACATTTCCATCATCCGACTTGAGCTTCAAGTATGTCAGTTTCGGGAAAGGCTTCTTCATCGCTGTGAATCTTTTCACCAGAGAATTTGGAATGCTCCGGATGTCAATACTACACACGCGATAGCGCTGCTTGAGTGCGGCAACGATGTTAGCCATACCCCTCGGTCACTTCCCTAAGGCCAAGAAATCGATGACGATAGGCAAGGCCGGCCAGACGTCCTGGGTCTTCACGACTCTTCAGTGGTCGCTTTGGGGTGCAAAGAAATCGTAGGTTCAGCCGTCGAGGTGATTCAAACACAATAATTTGCCATTGTCGGCACACGTGGACTAGAGTACGCCATACAACTCCATCCGCATCACGTCGATGGACATAAAAGCTGAATATTTCTAGGAGGACAGTTGAGGAGTACCTCGATAGTCACCGGCGGGTAAAGCTGGTCTGTACTGCTCAACTCTATGATCATCCAAGAGGAACCTGTGGATTATCGATTATCGCTCACCTCATCGATATCCAACACACGACCCTCCTTGTCGACGTAGTATAACGCTTTCTCTTGCATTTGAGTTCTTCACAATATACATCAGGATAAAGTCACGTGGAACTGGAGTTGTGGGTTTCGAGGAGGCCGAAATATTGAGGCCAGTGAGTGATAAGTTAGCTCTCCTTGTAACAAAGGAGTGAAAGAGTGACTTGAGACGTAGTTCTTGTCAGAGGTGATAGTGGAAGTGGGGAACCGACATGGAGACCGGGAAGATACAGTACTAGTAGAATATTCGCTTTTGGAGCGTCCGCGCCTCTAGGTCGTGGAATACGTGTCGTAAAATTTTACAAACGCATGCTGTGACCAAGTAGTGACCGGTGACCAAGTGCAAGGATCAAAACAGTCCCGCGGGTTGCACAGCCCCGTGGGTTGCACAGCCATGGGTTGCACAGCCCCGTGGGTTGCACAGCCATGGGTTGCACAGCCCCGTGGGTTGCACAGTCGTGGGTTGCACAGCCCCGGTGGTTTGCACAGCCCCGTGTTGCACAGTCGTGGGTTGCGCAGTCATGGGTTGCACAGCCCCGGTGGTTTGCACAGCCCCGTGTTGCTGCACAGTCGTGGGTTGCGCAGTCATGGGTTGCACAGCCCCGGTGGTTTGCACAGCCCCGTGTTGCACAGTCGTGGGTTGCGCAGTCATGGGTTGCACAGCCCCGTGGGTTGCACAGTCCCGGATTGCACAGCCCCATGGATTGCACAGCCCCTCCGGGTCGGATTGCTGCTGACTGCAAGTGTGGAGACACACAAGATTTACCAAATGATATGGCTGTAGATTTGTAGCATAAATAGGGGGCTGTTGTGGGAGCACGGAACAGGGCTGCTAGTGTTACCGCAGAGTTGATTTGAGCTGAGTTGAGTTGAACTTGGGCTAAATACGGTGCACCACGAGTTGCAGGTGTCAGGAACGAGTTGGTAAGCTAGCCACCCAGGAACCAACCAATCAGCGTTCAGGATTTGTAATTGCGCAATGTGCAGCCAGCATGACGTCCCTCCAACCTCCAATGGCTCGGTCTTTCAAGCAGAATAAAGATGCCTTCTTCAAAGAAACCACCGCTGAAGCCGCAAAGAAAAGTCTCATCTGATGCCTCAAAACTACTGCCCAATTTCAGGCCACATCGGACACCATTTATGCCAAGGGGCTCCCAGGACCGGGATTCCTGGATAGGGGGTTAGGCAGTTAGTCTGTCGCCCGTGACAAAAATCGACCACCTGTAAGGTATGCATGCGTTGTGCCCTCGGAATTCCCGCTTTCGACCAATTTCAACCTTGCCCGACACGCCCGACACAAGCACGCGTCCTTGCCACACAAGGCAGGGTCGCCGTCTCTCCATTCCTCAGATTACCCCTCACCCCATTGTCGCGCGATCATCTCCAGGAGTCTAGAACAACCTCTTTTCTTATGCTCAATCAGTAGTTTAGTTTAGTTTGTTTATAGTTACCGGACCCGATATATAAATCCATACAGCACCGAGGCCAGATAGGCCACGAGTGTCTCCTGGGCAGGGCCATGAGTGCCACCAGTCGCGTCAGTGTTTCCCCCCGCCCCATTTATTTCTTGTCTCATCCCCGTTCCCTGTCGTCCAGCACCATCCAGCATCGTTCAAGCAGCTCGCGCGGAGCCATTCCACCACATACACACGCACACGCACACGCACACACATACACACACTCTCTCAGTACTCTCTCTCTCTCTCTCTCCCTCACCTAGCGATTACCTCGCTCGTTCTCGGATCTTTGGAACGTGACTTGGTTTACCCTTCCTTATTGAACTCACGCATGGACTCTCTGTCTACGTTTGACACCTGCAAATGAAGAAATTGGAGTTCAAGATCTCAGATTATGATCAAAGCTATGCCATATCTACTCAGGGACACGATTTCCGAATTGCTCTAGACATTGTAAGGCCGTAAGGCCAGAAGCGCGCGCTGAGCTCGGAAAAGCGCTAATGCTAATTGACTATCTATCTCGTGTGCCGCCTGATCCACGTGACGTTGCTGTTGTTGCGCACTGCGCATCGTCTGCGTCGCCTTATCACACTCACCTTGTCCTTCACCTTCGCCATTCACGCCGCCATTATCATCCTTGTTTCCCCATCTTCTGTTTCCTCACCATCGGTTCGCCGCACTTCCTTTTTCAAGCCAACAATCGCCCCTCGCCGCATCAAAAACAACGAGCGCGGATCGCTCAAACGCTCGGACCACCACATCACATCGCGCTGGCTGCAGCCTTACAAGGCTCACGCCGCTCAAGCAGCTTTGCCGCCCTGGAGGCATTGTGAAAGCCCCCTTGCTATTGTATTTTCACAGCCATCCCGCAAATCGGACCTCGGCGCGGCGATCGTAAAAGGCTACGTTTGCTCGATAGTATGCCCTGATTGTTTCTGTGCGACCGATGAAGTGGAGGAGTAGTGGAGTGTCAAATATCAGTTGATTAAAGAATGTTATCTTGAAATAACCGAGTAGAGGGGTATCAATCAGGGATACGAGGTCCTCCAGGCTTGTCTGCGCTGGACTTATGACTGGCTAGGATCTCCAAGAACCGTTTATATATGTCTGGGTCATTACTAAAGCGGGTCTTTACGTGCTGAACGTAGTCCATCGCAAATCTTAATCCTTGACGTTCGTGGTAAGAGACGTCAATAGAGCCAGCGGAAGGCCGACCAGGTTCATATAGTGATGTGGCTGGCTGTGGCGGCGGAACCGAAGTATTCGGTCTAATATTTGATTGTAACCTGGTCTCCGATGAGCTCGTGATAGCAACGACCTCTGACGATTGTGGGTCAGAG
This sequence comes from Russula foetens, assembly GCA_003316565.1. Lineage (NCBI taxonomy): Eukaryota > Fungi > Basidiomycota > Agaricomycetes > Russulales > Russulaceae > Russula > Russula foetens. The sequence continues at coordinate 9,210 of QFFA01004327.1, read as the reverse complement.
CCAACTTCGATGCGGTATCCGACAGGAAGAAACGTGTTGAATCTCTGGATAAGAGAAGGGTGGCCGTGAAACAAGCTTGAAACTCGCTGGATGACACAGGGAGTATCGATCCTGTCGAAAACATGTCGTGAGCGATAGCTTTTTATGGCGAATGACTCGATGAAAGTAGCGGATCATCTGGCCGAGAAAACACTTACACTTGATTCTTGAAGTCCTTCATGATGTCTAAGAAGAGATTGTAGCCATCAGGTCGGTCGTGGAACTGGACTTTGACGGCATCGAGGTAGCTGAGTGTGTCCTTGACACTGAGCTGACGGCCAGCACTGCCGTTCACGTTCTCCACCGGGGGCGGAGGTGCCATCTCCGCGCTAACCTGTTTCTCTGTAGCGAGAGACTCTGGCGTGGCTGTCATGGATGTAGTTTCCGAGACGCTCGAACTATCAGTGGAGGTATTTGGAGAGGTGAGGGTGGCGCCGGGCTCTGGCTCCGAGTCTGTCTCCGTGGTTTGCCGTGTTGTGGTGGAATTCGGGGAAGTGTTGTATGTAGTGGAGTCCATGTGAGAAAAAGGCTGAGAGCTTGAATGGAAGTTTCTTTCTTCTGTGAAGAGCCACTGAAGACTGAGCATGCAGTGATGGCGAGGGATTCGGTTCAACGTACACTGTTATAATCTCACGGGGAATAGTACCACAGCGAATGGGTGGGTGTCAATGGTTCTTTAGAGTCGTGCTTTTGACGTAGGGACGAAATCAGCTTGCTATCCAGGTGCCCTGGCAAGCGTTAGAACCTGCTGACGGGACGAGAAAAGGTGGGATGACGCCTGAGGCTTGAGGGTCCATAGGCGCTGCATACACGGCCAGCTACACAATCAAAACCAAAAAACGTGTTGGCTGGATCACCGGGCGCTGCCTCTCGGCGCCTAAACTTATTTGGACACTGTTTGTACGTACCCACAATCAACGATTCCTCCACTTCTTCCTCACCCAACCCGACAACGGGCTTTTTGATTGCCATGGCTCGTCCCGACACCCCCGACCACATGCAGCGTTGACTGCGTGATCGACCGCAGTGCCATGGGTTCATAACATCCTATTTTGGGTGTCCATTCGAGTCGCCGACGCTCGATTGGCTTATATGCCTTGTTTCTGAGGCTGAGGCTATAGCATATGCCATGCTTATATCAGGCTGTCGAGACTCACAAAAGAGGCATCAAAAAGAAGAAGCCAAATTTGGAGCCACTTCTTCGGACGTCGTCGCGTCATCACTCATTTGGTTCTCAAACATGCCCCTTCCTCCTTGTCTCCTCTCTCCTCATTGCGAGTTCACGACGCAATCCCTTCCCCCTCCCCACCGGCTTTGTAGGGTAAATGTCATACCACGTTTCACATGCAAAAAGCTGAAACTTGGTGCACCCACTTACTTGCTCAGCGCTCAGTATCCGAGTCCATCTGAAGGTCTGATTTGCTCCTATTCAGTGATATCACAATTCGCAGCTTTCGTCCCTACATGGTAGTAAACTGCTTTGTGCGGATGTTACGGACTTACTGCATGCGACGTTGTGGGTTCCTGCAACTCAATCAAACGGTTCTGTAGTCCGACCTAATCATTTGTTTCTGTCTAAAGGCGAGTGTCCCCATACTGCCGCTATCCTAGAATTTCATATCATGTCGCGATAATGACACGTATTCATCAGACAACAAAATCAACAGACAACAGACGATCAGGTTCAGCACCGTCTCGTCGATAGTCACTAACGTCCTCGATGTTTACTTGGCCGCTTCCCTGCCCCTGCGCTGCAGCCAAAGCGGCGGCGGAATTCAATGCGCGCCTCAGTCGCCTGCCAACCGCGAGCGTGATCCCACCAGCAATGGTCACTGCGGGATGTGCGAGTATTGTGCCACGGGCGCATGCGGAGACGCCAGGGAATAAAATAATACCACCCACAGTGGTGAGCACAGTCGAGACGGTGGACAGAATCTTCGGATGCTTGGCAATCAAGTAGTCCATTGCGTTGTGCAACGTGAGCGGTGCGTCTGTCACTGTCGTGGTAGCTGCGTGATAAACATCGATAAATGCCCGCCGGCACGTGATCGGAATGGAGGGTCACTGTACCTTCGATAGGCGTGGCTTCGAGGGCAATTGACGGTGGTGTACTGCTGGTTGACGATGCGCTCGCCGAGGCGAAACGATGTGGCCAGGAGCTTTCAACTGCAGCACGTTCGGGTTCTTCAGGTTCGATTTCTTCGCTACTTTCTGACAACATCACCAATGACTTGGGAGTCTTTAGAATCGAGCAAAACGAGCATACTGTTCGTTGTGGGCATCTCAGTGAGGTCGTTTTCGACTGCCGGAGGGCAGGGGTCTCCCGAAATCATGAGACTACCCTCATATCTGTTTATTTCCGCACTGGCAAGCAGGTCAAGAAATAAGAATGAGGAGAGGATGGAAGGTGGAAGGCGTTAAGGATGTATCATGATGGCCTGGCCTCTGGAAGTGGCGTCGCACGCTGAACGCGGCCGCTGCTCCGACGATGAACACTGTGATTGGACATACCTCATTGCGATTGGATAATTGAGAGAACGAGACTCGTCTGCTGAGGATATGTCCGATTGCTGGACGAATGAGGAGCTTTGAGCGTGATGCATGTGACGAATGGTATTGAAGAACCAAGGTCTTTCAAGGTGTTCAAACGAAGGAGAATGTATAAGGAAGAGGAAGATAGCCTCGCGTTTAGTCGTGCGGAGGACGGGTCCAGGGGAAGGGGAAGGGAGGAGAGTATATGTGTAAGAGTTGCGCAGAATGAGCGGGGGGTTGAATCTCGCTACAACATCCCAGCTTATGATAAATGTTTATCTGGCGCTAGCGCTAAGGCTATCCCGACAAACTAGCCTAGGATATCGACCACGTAGGAGCCGTCACGTTGCTATGCAAGCTAGGCCTTCCTTTTGGGTAAGGCCCTGCCGGCGTGCATGTGAGGTCCCTGGCATGCGCATGCGTAGAACGGATAGCGGCCCGGTAAGCATTCAGCGTATATATATATCAGCATATTTTACCGAAAGAGTCGTTGATAGAGTGAAAAATGGACATCAATGAGGCTCAGGCTCAAGGACATTCGCACTACAACATACAGGCGCACTACAACATATAGGTTACAGGTAATCGGTAACAGGCAACACTTCGTCAAGCTGCAAATTAGTAGGTAACCCAGTAAAACATATTTTATCCCAGATCCCAGGTTAGACTATCAATTGAGATTACCGATTGAGATTGACTAATTGTAACATGGCCCCTGAAAGGGTCGCAACAGAAACGACTGTGCGTCAGACTTCGATGTGGTATCCGACAGGAAGGAACATATTGAATCCCTGGATAAGAGAAGAGTGGTCGTGAAACAAGCTTGCAATGCGCTGAATGACACCGGGAGGATGGATCCTATCGAAAACATGTCTGTGAGTCATGGTATAGCCTTATACCCGCCCGATGAAAGGAAAGGAAGGAAAGGAAAGGAAACGTTGCCCCGCGCCGATATCACGTGCGCTTATGTCACCAGAGAAAGGCAAAATGGGGAGCATCGGATATCCGATGAGAGTAGACCCACACACACTTGACTCTTGAATTCCTTCGTGATACCCAAGAAGACATGGTGGACATTGGGGTGGTCATGGAGCTGGACCTTGACAACGTCGAGCTAACTGAGCGCGTCTGGGACATTGTGCGGCCGGTCACGTTGTCCTTGTTTCTGAATTCGCGCTACGGTGCGACCAGAGCGCTGTCGCGCATCTATGAACTGCTGAATGGATTTCTCTGCAGGTCCTGATAGCTCCAGTCCGTCGAAGGGAATATTTTGTAGCAAGGGTAACGCTTCAGTGACACTTTCTCCGGCAAGATCCTGGAGGGCAGGTACGACAAGTGGAACTAATCCATCAGATAAGTCCAGATTTTTCACAGACGTGAATGACTGTAGAAGTTCCAGCCATTGTATGCTCTCAATGTCGTCTTGCGAATGTAATCGATACGAGAGGATCTTGAGGTGCTCCAAGGTGGAGAGGGGAGGAAAAGACGGGCTACAGACCTGTGCCAGAGACGAAAGTTGCCAGTCCAATGGTTTACATGAGATTCCCAAAAATAAACCTTCGTGATCAGACGTCACTAGCGCCACTTCTTGCGGTGAAAATCTGACCTCGGCATAGCTATCGTAAAAGGCGACGATAGCCCGATAGTGTGCCTTGATTGATTGTGTGCGACTGATAAATTGGCAGAGGAGTGGAGTGTCAAATATCAGTTGATTAAAGAATGTTATCTTGAAATGAAAGAGTAGAGGGGTATCAATCGAGCATACGATGTCCTCCAGGTACTCGCTATTGCCTTTGAATGTGAACTTGGTGAGAGCAGCGAGGACAATGCGCGTCAGTGGAGGTGGTCGTCGGGTCCCTCCACTGACCGGAGGTTGAGGTGATCTGAATCCGAGGCAAAAGAATTTGAGCCCTGTCAACGCGGACAGACAGGTGACCATCGCTTCGGATGAAATGTATCCGGAATGGGGAATCCACCAAAGGCGAAAAGTGACAAGGTTTCGACTAGTAGACAAGAGTAGCTTCCTTGGTTCCGGAAAAGGAATGCCACACAAGTCGAGTGCAACGAGACGCGGGGCAGATCCACCCAGGAAGGAATCGGGGACGGTCGGCACGTTGACATCATGCGACATGAGCCTCAAAAAGGTCAGGTCCGGGAAAGGCTTCTTCATCGACGCGAATCTTTTCATCAAAGAATTTGGAATATTCAAGATGCCGATTGTACGCACGCGGGAGTGCTGCTTGAGTGCCCCAACGATGTTAGTCATACCCTTCGGCCGCTTCCCTTCGGCCAAGAAGTCGATGACGATAGGCAACGCTGGCCAGACGCCCAGCGTCTTCAGTGGTCGATTTGGGGCGCAAAGAAGTCGTAGGTCCAGCCGTTGAGGTGAACCAAACACAACATATCGCCATTGTCGGCACACGTGGATTAGAGTATGCCATATATCTTCACCTTGCGAATGAGGTCGACCCGGACTAGCACGTGGTCGATCCAAATAGAAGCTGAATATTTCTAGGAGGAAGGTGTTGGGGAGAACCTCGATAGTCACCGGCGGGTAGAGCTGGTCTGTACGGCCCGTCTTTATGATCGTTCAAGAGGAACCTGAGGAGTATCACTCACCTCATTGATCTTCAGCACACAACCATCCTCGTCGACGTAGTATAACGCTCTTCCTTGTATTCGAGTTTCGGACTTTAGGCATTGGGGATAAAGTCACGTATCAATAGTTGGAGGTAGACGTGTAGAACCGGAGCTCTGAGTTTCGACGGGGCAGAAATATAGAGGTTAGTGAGTGACAGGTTAACCGGTTAACTCTCCTAGTGAAAGAGCGAGTTGAGACGTAGTTCTTGTCAGGAGGTGCTACTGGGCGGGGAACCGGTATGGAGGCCGGGAAGATACAGGAGAGCGTTCACTTTGGAGCATTCACGCTTCTAGGTCATGAAATACACGTGGCGTATATCGTATGCCGTAACCACTGGCAAGTGCAGCCAACAGTGCCGTAAGGATCAAACGGATTGCACAGCTCCTCCGAGTCGCCGCCGCCGACTGCAAATGTGGAGGCACACAGGATTTACCAAATGATATGGCTGTGGATGTGGCGCGCTATCCTAGCATTGTTAGGAGGCCGTTGAGGGTGAACGCTGAGTACTTTGAGTTCACGCGTGGTAGCGCAAGGCGGCAATAATAAATTTGTTGGGGTTCGAACGCACAGCATTATATTTCGTGCGCTCCGCACGCACATGGTTCGGGCGAGCTCGAATCCGAGGATAGTAACAAACCTGATGTGTCTATGCGCAGCCATGGACATAGCCTATGTGGTCCTTCTTCAGCAACAGTGCCACAGTGAGACCAAATTCGCGCATCGATGGACTGCTGGATGGATTTCTCAGCAGGTCGTGAGGTACGACAAGTAGAACTAATCCCTCACATAAGTCCAAATTTTTGACTGACGTGAACGGGTATAGAAGTTCCAGCCATTGTGTGGTCTCAATATCGTCTTGCCAATGTGATCGACATGAGAGGATCTTGAGCAGGCTCCTAACCACCCTGGCTGGTTCAACAGTTGCGCCTTACTGGCCTGATAGCTGTGTGTGTGTGAGTGGCGTAGAGCGATCCGGGTCATGCCGAGTAAGATTACGTCACCAACGAACTTTAGTTTCGCACAAACCAGCGGCCGGCTGGCACAAATGTCAGCCACAAGTGTGGGATACCTTAGTCAAAGTCGTAAAATTATCACATGACCTAGACAACAACTCCTCTTCTCCCTCCTCACCACCTCCAGCCTGGAAAGAGGCGTCGAAAAGAAGAAACCCAATTAGATCCACTTCCTCGGACGTCATCACTCATTTGGTTTCTCACACACGCGCCTTCATCCTTGTCTCCTCGTTGCGGGTTCACGTTCACGACGCAATTCCTTCTCCCTCCCCACCGGCTTTGTAGGGTAAATGTCATACCACGTTTCACATGCAAAGAACTGAAATTTGGTGCGCCCACTTGCTTGCTCAGTATCCGAGTCCATCTGGAGGTCTGATTTGCTCCTATTCCGTGATATCGCAATTCGCAGCCATGGTAGAAAGCTGCTTTGTGCGGATGTTACGGGCTTGCTACATGCGAAGTTGTGGGTTCCTGCAACTCAATCAAACGGTCCTGTAGTCCGACCTAGGCATTTATTTCTGTCTAAAGGTGAGTGTGCTTCCATACCGTTGCTATCCTAGAATTTCATATCATGTCGCGATAATGACACATATTCATCAAACAACAAAATCAACAGGCAACAGACGATCAGGTTCAATTCTGTCTCGTCGATGGCCATCCCTGTCCTCGATTGTTACTTGGCCGCTTGCCTGCCCCTGCCTTGCGGCGGAATCCAGTGCGCGCCTCAGTTGCCTGCCAACTGCGAGCGCGATCCCACCAGCAATGGTCACTGCGGGATGTGCGAGTATTGTGCCACGGGCGCATGCGGAGACGCCAGGGAATAAAATAATGCCACCCACGATGGTGAGCACAGTCGAGACGGTGGACATAACCTTTGGATGTTTGTCAATCAAGTAGGCCACCGCGTTGTGCAACGCCAGCGGTGCGTCTGTCACCGTCGGAGTGGCTGCGTGATAATGCCCGTCAGCACGTGATCGTAATGAGATCACGAGATCACTAGGCCACCGTACCTTCGATGGGCGTGGCTTCGAGGTCAATTGGCGGTGGTGTACTGGTAACCATTGCTGATGCGCTTGCCGAGGCGAAACGGTGCGGCCAGGAGCTTTCAGGTTCGATTTCTTCGCTACTTTCTGAAAACACTGATGACATGGCGTCTTTAGAATTGAGCAAATGGACATACCGTTCGTTGTCGGCATCTCAGTGTGGACGTTTTCGATGTCCAGGGCGCAGCGGTCTCCCAGAATCATGAGACCACCCTCAAATACGTTTATATCCTCGTCTCTTGGCTGGTCCAGGGCTTGGGATGTACCGGTAACGGATTGAGCTTGAGTTTCTTCCCGTATTTCCACACTGCAAGCAAGTCAGGATATAAGAATAAGGAGAGGAGGGGGGTGGTGGAAGGCGCAAATGATACGCTGTGATTGGACGTACCTCATTGCGATTGTATTTGAGAGAACGAGACCCATCTGCTGAGGATATGTCTGATTGCTGGACGAACGGGGAGCTTTGAGCGTGATGAATGGTATTGAGGAACCAGGCGTTCCGAAGGAGAATGTATAGGGAGAGGAAGATAACCCTTGCGTTTAGTTGCGCGGAGGACGGGTCTGGGGAAGAGGGAAGGGGGGAGAGTCGCAGAGAGGGGAGTGAGCGCCGGTAAGGTTCCTTGCTACAACACACCAGCTTATGATAATATTACGACTAGCGCTGGAGGCCGCCCGCGACAGGCTAGCCTCACGTTGAAAGCCGTCACATTGCTGTGCAAGCTAGGCCTTCCTTTTCGGTAAGCCTCATGCCAGCGTGCATTGTGAGGTCCCACAATGGGATGGCGTGCCTCCAGGCTTGGTATGTGTGCAGGAGCAGACCTTTGAGAATTTTTGGGTGCGACGCCCATGTCCTTTGCCTTATCACGTAGGTGGGTAGAGCATTCGGGCATTCAGGATAGGATAAGCGTGATGAGATTAACCATGATATCTCCATATTTTAGCTCGAACAAGAACGCCGCGACATACAAGTGGCCCCATCCATCAAAGGGACCACGAGTGTCTATTTCTGAGTTTCATTCACCGATTACAAGACACTCCTTCACTCACTAATTCTATCGGCTCATCCTCGCCTTCGCACTGCTTAGCAAGTACTCCTATCAAGTTCGAATCACCCCAGTCAGTCTGCTCATCAATGCGAATGTGCTGCACTCACCGAATCAAAGCTATTCTTGAAGCTCTGCCGACTCGAAACCTTCGCAAAGTGCTTCTGCAGACGCCCAAATCGCTCACTCCGGAAAAGCGTCTCGTGCACGCCCGGACCCACTCCCTCCGCATACTTCCCAACGTCGTTGCGCAAGAACAGGTCCGCCCGGCTGAGGAATGGAGCGAGCGCGGCGTCCGCTATTGTGAACCCGTCGCCGACGGCGAATCCGCTTGGCGGGAGCAGCTCTTGGACTTCGGCGAGCCCCGCGATCAAGTTGTCGGGCGACTCGCCTCGATAGAAGAATGCGACGTAGGGCGGGAAGAACTTGTTCGTGACTGCGTCTATGAAGAAGCGCACGCGTACGCGTTGGACCGGATCCTTTGGAAGTAGGCCAGAGTCGGGGTACAGATCCGCGACGAACTCGAGCATGACGAGCGATTCGGCTATCTTTTCTGACTCTGGGGATGGATTCTCGGGGTCTGACGTGGGAGATCCGTACACAATAGCGGGGACCTGTCGGTGACGCCATTCAGATACTGATGAGGGCCACCTTGAGCGACGAATGACCGACCTTGCCAGCTGGGTTTATTCTCGATGCGTACCACTCGGGCTTGTTCTGGAGATCTATGAGATATCGTGTCACGTCGGCTCCTGCTTCTTGGAAGGCAAGCTCCACCTGTAGAGCGGGTTAGCACCGCAAATAGTTGTGTGAAGACGCTTGACCAACCCGATGAGCATACGGGCAACCCTTCAGTGTCCACAATATCAGCCTCTCCACTACATAGACAGGACTACACA
>QFFA01004319.1:0-15972 GCA_003316565.1 Russula foetens | reverse complement strand
ATGTATCTCCAACTAATCGGCAATAACCCGTGAATACAAATATAACTCAAAAATAAGAGAGACGTCGACGACGTACAGATGGCAGCGGCCCGCTTGAACCCAGGACCGGCGCCGAAAGTCTGATTTCCCGTGCCAAACGGCGAACCTGCACTGGGATCGTTGGGATAGAGTGAGATGATTTTGTCTATCGCGGACTTCAGAGAATCGGCGCCAAACGGAGACGGGGTGGCATTTGCAATCAGCGATATTGGGATTTCTTGATTCTGAAAGTCCAGCGGAACGAAGATTGTCCCTGCGCAGATATGAACCCTACCACTACTGTCAATGTAGAAGGAACAGACCCTCATCAAGAACTGTGCCAATCATAAGCGGTACTCGTCCGCCGGTCCCACGTGATAGTCGCTTTGCGGGTGAATCACTCAGAATGCCCCCAGGACCATCGAGGACTGGCCGAAATGGATATATTTCGATGGCCAAACTGGCGTTCATGGCAGCAAGGAGGTCAGACTCGCTAGCAGACCTGAGGCAAGTGAATGTATTGTTCGGCGATGCCGTGGCACAGGATTGTATGCTGTTTTCAAAGAGCGTCCAAGAGGGAACATCACGGTAGGCATCAAAGACGGGAAGAGCAGATGCGGTTCCTGATTCGAAGATCTATTCAATATCTCATCATGGCATCAGGGTGCTCATCGATGTGCGAGAAATGAGCACGTACAGCAGCTCGGGCAACAGTTGAAAAATCCTCATTGAGATAGTGATAGGACGTAGATATCGCTCCTGCGCTCTGTCCAAAGACAGTGACCTGTCATGGTGTATGATTCCGGATACGGGAGGACAACGACCTGTGGCTATACCTTGCAAGGATCTCCACCAAACGATGCGATATTATGTTGAACCCACTGAAACGCGACCCATTGATCGTGCAGGCCAAGGTTGAGCGCCCCTCGCTCCACAGCCTCGGGTCCTTGAGGGAAGCCGAGAGGTCCAAGACGATAGTTCATCGACACAAACAAGATCGGTGTTCCCTGTGAGTGATGAGTGGAGAAATTGTGAGTGTGGTGAGGTGCGTACGCGATCCACGGATCTCTCGACGAGAGGAGTTCCGTCAAAGAAGGAGGAAGCACCATCTGTGGGAAGGTGTGGGTTTCCACAAACTGTAGAGACATATCCGGTACGCACACAGGAATCCGCCTCCATGAATCCAGACCATGACAGGCAAAGAGGAGCCAACGTCAACACCGGAAGGCCTGAAAACATTAACCGTGAGACAGTCCTCTGACATATTCGCAAACAATAGCTGTGGAAAGAAGACTAAGATCCCAGACGGAGAACGGCTGACGGCAGACTCACAGGCTGTAAGCATACATCACCGAAATTACGAGCATCGAATGACCGTAGTGGAGACAGGGAATATTTGGGCTGGGGAGGAGAAAATCGGAGGCCATTCACTGGAGGCTCGGCAAACGGAATACCTGGAACGTGCGGAGTGAGAAAGACATGGCGCCAAAATGAGAGAACTATAACCTCCGAAAAACTCTACGTTAGAAGCTGGAAGATGGCTTCCTATGAGGGTCGTGTCTCCGAGTTGCACGCTTGGCTGGCCGACAGGATGGCACTCAGCCAGCAAGGCCGTCAAAAGGAGTGAGCTGAGGAGTGTCACGGTCCACATGAAGTCGAACCTCTGAAGCCACGCAACGGTGGTGGGACAAAGTAATATGGTTCGCCATCGACTGATATCTGAAATAGTCCCTCCACTTCTCCACTCTTGTCCCGCACTTCGGAATCTCTGATAGTTCTTCAATTCGTATCATAGGCGCCAATCACTGTTACACGTGGATGGAAGTCCCCGCTCTTCCTGGAACGTGTTCGATTTGCAGGCCATGATCAGGCCGTGCCTCGGTTGTCCTTTGTCTTGAGGTCGAGGATGCAAATGCATGGACCTATCTCGTGCTGGGGCTAGGCATAACACGCTGGTTGATATAACTGCAGGAGACGCGATGAGAACACGATGACAATGGGCAGGTCACCTGGCAATCTTAGGAAGGATTCATAGGGAGCCAGTGCGGAGTTGGAGCATACAGTAGAGCACAGCCAAATTCCAGATTCTCGTCCTAGGGAGTCGCACATGGTTGGAAAGAAAGTTACGTTTAGGTCTGGCACGAGCAGTTCATCAGCGCTCAGCATTCAGTTGGCAAAGGACATTAAATCAGCGTAAGCCACGGGGATGTACACAAACGTTTTTGGTTCGGGACCTCCCATGACGACCTTGTACTTTGAGCGGCTAAAAGGAACAAGGGCAACATTTTCAAATACTTAGGTGTCGAGTCATTCAAGCCTGAAGTTTCCACGCTGTAAGCAAAGTAGCGATCACGGCACACGTGCTTCGTTCGGCACGACGCGTCTATCGAAAGATCTCGCGTAAATTTCGGTAATAGGATGCGTGTTTCCATTCCTTAGCTTGTGAAACCGGTTCTATCCTTTGTCGGCGGCATTTGACACTACATTTGGTCTTAGATCATGGGACACCATCCGGTGCCATGTCTCCTGGGAAAGTCTTCTGCCGCGGGTGATGTTGATGGAGGATGCCACTGGCAGAAAATCATGTGGGCGTGATTTCATCAATCGTACGGTTTCCCATCCATGTTCCAGTCGCCCGCTCGTACTACAGTAGTAGGAGACATTAATCGGTGATGCAATGATATGATGGATGGACCTATATGGCTATGGTTGTGCTTGTGCTATCATATATTCGGCTTTTGCCCCTTACACTGCTGTTACCTTGTCACTGTATGTCTATCAAGCGTGCGTAATTTGCACGCCTCTCCTTGTCCTCCATACAGTACACCGTCATCAGGATGATTGCATCATGCCATGCATACGTGCCTCATGTGAAGATGTTACGCAATCAATACTTTAAGTGATTGATTGATGGTTTTCAAAATGGCTATGAGCGCGCCGCAGTGTTATTTAACCAACTTGGAGGGGGCGGAGGTGATGTGATGGTGGTGGTGCCTCCAAAGGGGCACAGTTGGGGGCGTAGCCTAGCAGCGGATGTCACGGTAGTGCGCGCATGAAGCGCGAAGCGCGGGGGAAGATACAGCCGATGTAGGGGAAGTGGTGCACTGATCACAGTGAGGAAGGAGCAGGGCCGCGGGAGTTAAGGTAAGGCCTTACGAGGGCAATACATTTGTACAGATGATTGAAGCCATGGGTACGCGCATACGATATAGAAGCCAAACAAGAAAATATCAGGAACAGTCGGGCCGGTCTGGTTGGTTCAACCTTGCGCTCAACCAGCCTGAGCCTCCGTGTGGCTGCGCCTCCAACAATTTGACCTTCGAGGGGACCATGCCACTCATCTACATCTACATCTTTCTTTACATGATTTCGGGCGCTGGCTCAAGTCACCAGGACAATGCCTCCCTCAATCCGATTATAGTTCCAATAGCAGCGGCCCGGTATTCATCCGGAATCATTTCCACGCCGTTGCTGTTAAGTTCAAGTACTCCCTATACCAGGTCACTGATTTCCCGGCTGTGCGAGGATTGACTCGTACCTCAGCTTCCCTGTACATTCCCCAATAAGGTCCTAAAGGCAGCGTCAGGACGGATGGAAAAAATATGGACGCGTAGCACAACGCACTCTTTGTCCCCTTGCCGTCATTCGGAGTCAGCGAGACCGCAAACGAGATCCAATAGTCCAGCATAGCACGACTCAGCCTTGCAATTTTTGGGGGCCCACTTGCTGTTAAATGTTTGAAGAGATAAGGTATCTCGGAGGCATGGAATACCCCAAGTGCTGGGTCAACGCTCGGCTGGGGATCCGTAAAGATGTAAGCGAAGGAAGGTGCGGCAGTCGTCTGGCTCCAGAACCGCCGTTGCGCTTCGAAATGTATATCCCCGACTAACCAGCAGGTCCAGCAATGACAAGTCAATATAAAGACCACTCGTAGTGCGTAAGATCACGATGACTTACAGATCGCGGCTGCCCGCTTGAACCCAGGACTAGCGCCAAAAGTTTGATTTCCCGTTCTGAATGGCGAACCCGCACTAAGATCGTCGGGATAGAGTGATACCATCTTGTCTATCCCGGCCTTTAGGACATCAGGGCCAAGCGGAGATTGGGTAAACCTAGCAATGAAATGTGTGGAAATATCCTCGCTCGGAATGTCCCTTGGAACAAAGAACGTTCCTGTGCCGGCGTGAGCATATCCCGCGTCAGGTAGAAGGGTTGAACAGGCCTTCATCAAGAACAGTGCCAATCATAAGCGGCACTCGCCCACCGGCCCCGTGTGACAGTCGCTTCGCCGGAGAGTCACTCAGAATGCCCCCAGGCCAATCGAGGACGGGGGTGAAGGGGAATGACCCACTACCCAAAGTGGAGTTTATGCCAGCGAGGAGATCAAACTTGCTGGCGGACATGAGGCAGGCGAACGTGTCGTTTAATGGTGCCGTCGCACAGGAAGATACGTTTTTCGCAAAGAGCGTCCATTCGCGAGTTGAATGGTAAGCATCGAAGATGGGAACGGTGGACGCCGTTGCTGACTGAAATATCTGTGGAATGTGTCACCATGAGATCGAGAACCTATTCACGGGATACGGGCGCGTACAACAGCGCGGGCAACAGTGGAGAGGTCCCCGTTGAGGTAGTGATAGGACGTAGCCGCCGCCCCTGCGCTCTCTCCAAAAATGGTGACCTATCATGGTTTGTGACACTAGCAGGAGTAAAACAGAAACCCGTGACACACCTTGCGGGGATCTCCACCAAACGATGCGATGTTCTGCTGCACCCACTGCAGAGCAACCCGTTGGTCGCGCAGGCCGAGGTTGAGGGCCCCTCGCTCCACGGCTTCAGGTCCTTGAGGGAAGCCGAGGGGTCCAATACGGTAGTTGAATGATACATACAGGATCGGTGTTCCCTGTAGCATCCATCAAGAGAGGAGACCTTGAGGTGTTATAGGCTACATACACGAGCGGCGGACTGTTCGACGAGAGGAGCTCCATCAAAGGCGTAGGATGCGCCATCTGTGAAAAGGAGTGAATTTACTGAAACGTTGAGACATCCACCACGCACACAAAAATCCACCCCCATAAATCCACACCATGACGGGCAGAGAGGACTCAACGTCAACACCAGAAGGCCTGAATATATTGAGCGTGAGACAGTCTTCTGACATGTCCTCGAATGATAATTGTGGGAAGAAGATCAGGTTCCTAGGCTGTATGCATGTGTAACCGTAATCACGAGCATCGAATGATCGCAGGGGGGAGAGGGAATACTTGGGCCTTGGAGGAGAAAGGCGGAGGTCGTCGACTGGAGGCTCGGCAAAAGGTATACCTGAAACATGAAGGCTCGAAGGAGGTTGGGACACAATGAGAGAGAATAATAACCTCCAAAAAATTCCAGGTTGGACGATTGAAGACGGTTTCCCATGAGGATCGTGTCTCCGAGTTGTACACGTGGCTGGCCCATAAGATCATGATAATACTCTGTCAGAAAGGCAGTCAAGAAGATGCACTCGAGGGGCTTCCACATGGTGTCGAGGCTATGAAGGCCGGCAAGGTGGTGGTGTGCAGTATAAATGGGTAGTCGACGACTGATGGACGAAGCAACGCCTCCTCGGCACTTGTTCGGCCCTTGGGAACATTCTATTCAAATCGAGTACTGTCTCTGATCGATATGATGCTATCAATCCGTTCATGAATTTCATCCCCTTTTCAGCAGAACGTCGCAAGTAAACAAGCCCACGCATATAGCGCAGCATCCACGTACTTCTGGGCACTAGTTTTCGAAACACTCATCGCAGTTGTGTGGTCCTTGCCTGGCCAGAATAATATCAAGACTCTGCTAGACTCAGCCGCTGCTCGGCTAAGCACCAGCTCGACAAAAACAAAGGATACATGTTGAGGTGCTGGCAAGTCATGGTGAGAACACTCTTCAGCTCAGCTCAGTTTGTCCTACCACATCTTGCGCTGACCCGAGCTGGACCTGAGCCGAGCTGGCTGTGACGTCACAGGGACTCTGGAATGGGCTTCGCAGCACACCGACCCAAAGGACGCTGTTCCGGAATTATCTTTGTTTCTTTTCTTTTCGTTATCAAATCGGCAAGTTCTAAGACGACGTGAGAATTACACAGTGGTGTAGGGGAGCCGGGTCAGAGTGACCTAGCAAGTGGGCCCGAAGAGGTAGTTCTTGAAGGAGATGAGAGGCCACGATCCCCGGGAAAGAGAACGCCCGAGAATGGAGTCGAATACGGGAGAAGCAAAGATGTTGGCAAACGGCGCTGATGCTGAAGAATCGAGAGGTTGCAGCGGAGAAGCAAGGGCGGGCGGTGCTGGTGAGGCAAAGATGGGTGGTATTAGCAAGGCAGCAAGGCGAAAGGCGGCCGACTGAGGCGAGAAGAGAATGGAAAGCAAACCTTGTGGGGCCGCAGTGGCCTAGCCTCTGAAAAGGCCAGACGCGAGGGTTTATATACGCAGGGCTTGAGATAGTACGACACAGGTCAACTACGTGCGGGAAAGTGAGATATGAGGGAAAAGTGGAAAAACCAACTCTAGGTACTGCCGGCGACAGGCCCCGTAGCGTCCTAAGCGAAAGGTACAAGGGTGAGCGAGAGGCTGAGGCATGTGAGGTGCTGTCGGGCGGCGCCGGCGCATGGCAAACATCACGTGCTTCGGGCAGTGCACACGTGACACGAACGAACCCACACGATTTCGAGAAGGTGGTCTACAGCTCAGAAATAGGCTGCGCAGTGTGCGTGGCTCATTTCCATTTCCGAGGCTAGCCAGTGGGCCGGCGAGGCCTTACTAATTTTTGGTTTTTGGGTGATCATTTGACCCCCCGCTGTCATATCACCTCCAACACGCCATCGTAACAACTTCCACTGGCACTTCCCATTTCTTGACACGGTCGGACACTTTCCACAGTTATGTAACATATTCACGCGCGTTTCGGACGCCTGGGACGGACTTCCTGGAGTTGGATGCTGATGGGTGGCCGTGTTCCTCTTGAAGAACGGGACAACAGGTTGGTTAAAACTGTCTGTTATCATGTTGTCCGTAGGGTGCGCACATGAAGCGCGGGAGGCTGGGAGCAGACACAGACGATGTGCGCGAAGAGGTGTAACGACCACAGTGGGGAAGGAGCGGGACTCAAGGGAACAGAAGGCGACCATACTTGTACATATCATCGAAGCCACGCTATGCGTGTGCAAGAATCAAAATGAGGCGTCAAACAAGAAAATATCTGAGGTCACTGGCAGGAACGGTCTGGCCTGTCTGGTTGGTTCGAGCACTGACATGCGCTCCCTCAGCCTCCGTGTGGCTGCGCCTCCAACAATTTTTTGACCTTCGAGTGGGACCGTCTACATCCACATATTTCTTTACCATAATTTCGAGCGCTGGCTCAAGTCACCAGGACAATGCCTCCCTCAATCCGATTATGGTTTCAATAGCAGCGGCCCGGTATTCATCCGGAATCACTTTTACGCCGTTGCTGTTAAGCTCAAGTAGTCCCTATACCAGATTTTACTGATTTCCCAATTGTGCGAGGACTGACTCGTACCTCAGTTTCCTTGTACATTCCCCAATGAGGTCCTATAAGGCAGCGTCAGGACGGATGGAAAAAAATATGGACGCGTACTACAACGCACTCCTTGACCCCTTGCCATCATTCGGAGTCAGCGAGACCGCGAACGAGATCCAATAGTCCAGCATAGCACGACTCAGCCTTGAAATTTTTGGTGGCCCACCTGCTGTTAAATTTTTAAAGAGATAATGTATCTCGGAGGCATGGAATACCCCAAGTGCTGGGTCAACGCTCGGCTGGGGATCTGTAAAGATGTAAGCGAAGGAAGGTGCGGCAGTCGTCTGGCTCCAGAACCGCCGTTGCGCTTCGAAATGAATATCCCCGACTAACCAGCAGGTCCAGCAATGACAAGTCAATATAAAGACCACTCGTAGTGCGTAAGATCACGATGACTTACAGATCGCGGCTGCCCGCTTGAACCCAGGACTAGCGCCAAAAGTTTGATTTCCCGTTCCGAATGGCGAACCCGCACTAGGGTCGTTGGGATAGAGTGATACCATCTTGTCTATCCCGGCCTTCAGGACATCAGAGCCAAGCGGGGATGGGGTAAAAGTAGCAATTAATCGTGTGGAAAAATCTTCGACCAGAATGTCCCTTGGAACAAAGAACGTTCCTGTGCTGACATGAGGATGCTGCGCGTCACATAGAAGGATTTAGCCGACCTTCATCGAGAACGGTGCCGATCATGAGTGGCACCCGCCCGCCGGCCCCATGTGATAGTCGCTTCGCGGGAGATTCGCTCAGAATGCCCCCAGGCCAATCGAGGACAGGAGTGAAGGGGAACGATCCGCTGGCCAAAGTGGAGTTTATGCCAGCGAGGAGATCAAACTTGCTGGCGGACATGAGGCAGGCGAATGTATCGTTTGATGTCGCCGTCGCACAGGAAGATACGTTTTTCGCAAAGAGCGTCCATTCGCGAGTTGAATGGTAAGCATCGAAGATGGGAATAGTGGACGCCGTTCCTGATTCAAATATCTGTGAAATGTGTCACCATTAGATCGAGAACCTAATCCATGGGATACGGGCGCGTACAGCAGCGCGAGCAACAGTGGAGAAGTCCCCGTTGAGGTAGTGATAGGACGTAGACAACGCCCCTGCGCTCTCTCCAAAAATGGTGACCTATCATGATTTGTGACACTAGCAGGAGCAAAACAGAAACCCGTGACACACCTTGCGGGGATCTCCACCAAACGATGCGATGTTCTGCTGCACCCACTGCAGAGCGACCCGTTGGTCGCGCAGGCCGAGGTTAAGGGCCCCTCGTTCCACGGCTTCAGGTCCTTGAGGGAAGCCGAGGGGTCCGATACGGTAGTTGATTGATACATACAGGATTGGTGTTCCCTGTAGCATCCGTCATTAAGAGAGTGGAGAGCTTTGAGTGTTATGGGTTACGTACACGAGCGACGGACTGTTCGACGAGAGGAGCTCCATCAAATACGGAGGAGGCGCCATCTGTAGAAAGGCGTGGGTTTACTGAAACATCGAAATGTCCATCACGCACACAAAAATCCGCCCCCATAAATCCACACCATGACGGGCAGAGAGGACTCAACGTCAACACCAGAAGGCCTGAATATATTGAGCGTGAGGCAGTCTTCTGACATGTCCTCGAATGACAGTTGTGGGAAGAATATTAGGTTCCTAGGCTGTATGCATGTGTAACCGTAATTGCGAGCATCGAATGATCGCAGGGGAGAGAGGGAATACTTGGGCCTTGGAGGAGAAAGGCGGAGGTCGTCGACTGGAGGCTCGGCAAAAGGTATACCTGAGAGATGAAAGATGAAGGCTCGAAGGAGGTTGGAACCAATGAGAGAGAGAATAGTAACCTCCAAAAAACTCAAGGTTGGAAGGTTGAAGACGTTTTCCCATGAGGATCGTGTCTCCGAGTTGTACACGTGGCTGGCCCATAAGATCATGATAATACTCTGTCAGAAAGGCAGTCAAGAAGATGGACTTGAGGGGTTTCCACATGATGTCGAGGCTATGAAGGCCGGTAAAGGTGGTGGTGCGCAGTAAAGATGGGTGGCAGACGACTGATGGATGAAGCAACTCATCCGTGCTTGTTCGGCGTTCGGAGCATCAATTTCAAATCGAGTAAGTAAACACCGATCTGATCTAACTCTAACTCTAACATACCGCCAATTGCGGTCACGTGTGTATCAAATTACAATACAATACTGTACATGGGAATACTGTACATGGGATTTCTCGCCTAAACATGCGTTTATTTTACTGCGACCTCTGGCACCAACTTTTGGTCACCAGGAGAAAATGTCTCTCAATCTGATGATACCGTCGATAGCATTGGCTCGATAGTCGTCAGGAATCATGCGCAGATTGTTGCTGTTAAGTTCCAGTATCCTCTATACCAGGTTCAGTACTTTAATTAGAGTGACAAAGGCGTTGAACCATACCTTGGCGGATTTCCCATACAATCCCCAACGGGGTCCTAAGCGCAGAGTCAGAATGTGGTAGACAAATGTCGATGCGTTCACAACGCACTATTCGTCCCCTTGCCGTCATTCGGAGTCAGCGAGACTGCAAACGAAATCCAATAATCCAGCATCATGCGACTCAGATTTGCAACTTTTGGGGACCCAGTCGTGCTTAGATTCTCAAATAGATAAGGCCTCACTGAACCATGGGATACGCCAAGTGCTGGGTCAGCGGCAGGCTGGGGATCTGTGAAGAGGTAAGCATAGTTCGGCGTGCGGGTTGTTTGGGTCCAGAACCGGCGAGGCGCTTCGAAGTGTATATCTCCAACTAGTGCGCAATAACGCGTCAATACAGAAACGAGTGCATGTAAGCAAGCTGTGCATTACATACAGATCGCGGCTTCCTGCTTGTACCCAGGCCCAGTGCCGAATGTTTCATTTCCCGTGCCAAACGGCGATCCCGCACTGGGATCATCTGGATACAGCGACATCACTTTGTCTATCGCGGCCTTCAGGGCACCAGGGCCAGAAGGAGAAGGGGTGGCATTTGCATTTAACCATATCGAAATATCTTCAGTCGGGAAGTCCCGTGGAGTGAAGAGCGTCCCTGCGTTGGAATGAGCGATGGTACCCGTCAACGTCGAAGGAACAGACCTTCATCGAGATTGGTGCCAATCAAAAGTGGTACTCGTCCGCCGGCATCACGCGATAGTCGCTTTGCGGGGTAGTCACTGACAATGCCGTCGGGGCCATCAAGGACGGGGTGGAACGGAAAGAGTTCGATAGGCATACTGGCAGCTAGGGCGGCAGGGAAACCAGACGAGTTGGCAGACATGAGGCAAGTGAACGTATTGTTTGGGGTCGTGCTGGTACAGGATGGTACGTTGTTAGCAAAGAGCATCCAAGAGGGAAGGTCACGGTTCGCATCGAAGGTATAAAGAGTGGATGCAGTTCCTGACAGAAAGATCTGGAAGATGTGTCAAGATGAGATCAGGCACCTCGTCGATGTGGAGAAAAGATCGCGTACGGCGGCCCGAGCAATAGTGGAGAAATAATCGTTAAGGTAGTGATACGAGGTAGACATTGCTCCTGCGCTCTCTCCAGAGACGGTGACCTATCATGATTTGTGATCTCGGTAATGGCAGAGAACGAAGACTTGTGGATATACCTTGCGAGGATCTCCACCAAACGACGCGATGTTCTTCTGCAGCCACTCCAGGGCAACACGTTGGTCATGTAGGCCCAGGTTCAGGGCACCTCGCTTCACCGCCTCAGGTCCTTGAGGGAAGCCGAGAGGCCCAAGACGATAGTTGATAGACACATACAGGATCGGTGTCCCCTGTGTGGAACATCTATCAATAAGAGTGTGGACACGACTTGTGGTGCGATGGATTATGCACACGATTCACGGACCGCTCGACGAGAGGAGTCCCGTCATATTGAAAAGAGGCGCCGTCTAAAAAACGACGTGAGTTTACCGAAGGACAGAGAGACTCGCCACGCACATACGAATCCCCCTCCATGGATCAAGACCATGACAGGCAGCGAGGAGTTGACGTTAACACCGGAGGGCCGGAAGATATTGAGCGTGAGACAGTCCTCTGACATATTCGGAAATATTTGCGGTGGGGAAGAGAACGTGTTGGGAGGCTGTAAGCATGGGAAACCATAATTACGAGCATCAAATGATCGCAGTGGAGAGAGGGAATATCTTGGCCTCGGAAGAGAAAGGCGGAGGCCATCCACTGGAGGCTCGGCAAAAGGGATACCTGAAGATAAAGGATGACAACGTCGGGACACAATGAGAAGATGGACTACCAACCTCCGAAAAATTCCAGGTTAGAAGGTTCAAGACGTTCTCCTATGAGTTTCGTGTCTCCGAGCTGCACACATGGCTGACCCACAGCACCGTGGTGATACTCAGCCCGGGCGAGCAAAGTACTAGACAAGAAGAGCGACTTGACGAGTCTCCACATGATGCCAAGCAGCGTAGAGGTGGTGGTGCGCAGTAAAGGTGGATGGCCAACGACGAAAGTGGTGTCATTCTGTCCTTCGGCCAGTGCAACGTCAGCGGCATTGGCAATATAGAACGCCAGTAGCTGGATCCAAACACATTCAGTTGGGCAGTAACCGCGGCCGCCTCCGTTAAACCGCGGTCACGTGTGCGTGGACGATAGCCTCCGCCGCCGCTTGCAAATGAGCACTTTCGACCCTGTCACGCGCCTGCCGTGCTACCCTCTTCGCCCTACCTCACCTCTAACTCGCCTTTGTCCACCCTCACCTGCTTACGCTTGATCTCTTCCCCCTCACAACCGAGCTCCCCCTCTCACCGCGCGCCAATCCTTACGGTCGAAGACACAGTGTGCCCCGCCTCGAAAAGCCCGTCGTTCTACATTGCGCATGTCCGAGCCAACCATAGCCCCTCGCAAGTCAGAAATACGCCTCTGTTGGGAAGGACTACTGTGCGTTCTGTCAATCAAGCCCTGTTTTTGTACGTTATCTTCTTTTCTTTTCGTCTTGGACCTCCCGCTTTCCATCCTACTATTTTCACCTTCACTTGGACCCATTTCATCAAACATCGCTAGTCATTTTTCCTCACTCACCTTCCCCCTTCCCTCGCATTGCATGTAGAATACCTTTTTCAACTGTCTTGTATTTGTGAATATAAACCGCTTTGCCTTGCCTCGCCCAAGCAAGGGAGAATAGAGGAACAATTGCTGGCATCCGTGGTTCTTTTTCCTCCCTCTTCCCTTCGCGCGTTCTCTGTCATAGGGATCGTGGCTTTCCGAAATCATCGCTAGGCTTGCGCAACGTGGCACCATACAAAGATCCATTCGCCATCTGGCCCAATTTTTTTGCGGACGGACCATGATCATGGCATCGATGTGTGCTGTGCTCATCGACTCGAGGTTAAGCATTTTAAATGTTGCTGAATTGCGAATGCCCAAAAGTTCGAGGAATTAAGAAAAAATTAATCCTTTGTGGCCGGCACACGCAGGTCGGACATGCTCGAGTTCTTGCTCAAACATACGTTTCTCTGTACCACAACCTCCGGCGCTAGCTTTCGATCACCAGGAGAAAACATCTCTCAGTCCAATGATAACATCGATAGAATCCGCCCGGTAGTCATCCGGAATCATGCTTAGATTGTTGCTGTTAAGCTCCAGTATCCTCTATAAAACGTTCAGTACTTCCTTCAGAGCAGACGACGAATTGAGCCAACCTTGGTGGATCTCCCATATATTCCCCAATGGGGTCCTAAGCGCAGAGTCAGAGGGCGTAGACAACCGTTGATGCGTTTCGAAACGTACTATTTGTTCCCTTACCGTCATTCGGAGTCAGCGAGACTGCAAATGAGATCCAATAATCCAGCATCATGCGGCTCAGGCTTGCAACTTTTGGGGACCCAGTCGTGCTTAGATTCGCAAAGAGATACAGTAGCTCTGAACTATGGTATACTCCAAGTGCTGGGTCAGCGCCAGGCTGGGGATCTGTGAAGAGGTAAGCATAGGTCGGTGCATGGATCGTTTGGGTCCAGAACCGGCGTTGTGCATGGAAATGTGTATCTCCAACTAGTTCACAACAACCCGTCAATACAGAGACGAGTCCATGTAAACAAGCTGTGCATGACATACAGATCGCGGCTTCCCGCTTGTACCCAGGTCCAGCGCCAAATGTTTCATTTCCCGTGCCAAATGGCGATCCCGCACTGGGATCATCTGGATACAGCGACATCACTTTGTCTACCGCGGCCTTCAGGGCATCAGGGCCAGCAGGAGATGGGGTAGCATTTGCATTTAACCATATCGAAATATCTTCAGTCGGGAAGTCTCGTGGAGTCAAAAATGTCCCTGCGCTGAAATGGGCGATGGTACCGGTCAACATCGAAGGAACAGACCTTCATCAAGGTTTGTGCCAATCAAAAGCGGTACTCGTCCGCCGGCACCACGTGATAGTCGCTTCGCAGGGTAGTCACGCAGAATGCCCCCAGGACCATCAAGGACGGGCAAGAATGGGAAGCGCTGGATAACCAAACTGGCATTTACGGCGGCAGGGAAATCAGACGGGTTAGCAGAGATCAGGCAAGAGAATGTATTGTTTGGCGTCGCAGTCGCACATGATGGCACGTTGTTTGCGAAGAGCATCCAGGAGGGAAGACCACGGTTCGCATCGAAGTTATAAAGAGTGGATGCGGTTCCTGATTCGAGGATCTGGAACATGGGACAATATTATATCACGCACCTCGTCGACGGGCGAGAGAAGAGCACGTACAGCAGCTCGAGCAAGAGTGGAAAAATAATCGTTAAGGTAGTGATACGATGTAGACCTTGCTCCTGCACTCTCTCCAAAGACGGTGACCTATCATGGTTGTGATATCGGCAATGACAGGACGAAGTCCTGTGGACATACCTTGCGAGGATCTCCACCAAACGCTGCAATGTTCTTCTGCACCCACTCCAGAGCAACACGTTGGTCATGTAGGCCCAGGTTGAGGGCACCTCGCTTCGCCGCCTCTGGTCCTTGAGGGAAGCCGAGTGGTCCAAGACGATAGTTGATAGACACGTACAGGATCGGTGTCCCCTGTGTGTAACATCCCTCAGTAAGAGTGTGGACGACTTGTGAGTGTGCGATGGGGTACTACTCACACGATTTACGGACCGGCCGACGAGAGGAGTTCCGTCATATTGGAAAGAGGCGCCATCTGGAAAACGACGTGAGTCGACCGAAAGACAGAGGCACTCGGCACGCACATAAGAATCCCCCTCCATGAATCCAGAACATGACAGGCAGTGAGGAGTTGACGTTGACACCGGAAGGCCTGAAGATATTGAGAGTGAGACAGTCTTCTGACATATTCGCGAATGATTGTGTGAAAGCGAGTGGGTTCTGAGGCTGTAAGCATGGGTAGCCGTAATTACGAGCATCAAATGATCGCAGTGGAGAGAGAGAATATCTTGGCCTCGGAAGAGAAAGGCGGAGGTTATCCACCGGAGGTTCGGCAAAAGGGATACCTGAAAATAAAAGGTGGCAACGTTGGGATAATGGGAGGGTGGATTACCAACCTCCGAAAAATTCCAGGTTAGAAGGTTCAAGACGTTCTCCGATGACGGTCGTGTCTCCAATTTGCACATATGGCTGGCTCACAGGATTGTGGTACTCAGTCTGAGTTAGCAAAGTACTAGACAAGAAAATCGATCTAACGAGTCTCCACATGATGCCAAGTCTAGCATATGAAGTCACGGAAAGGGTGGTGGTGTGCAGTAAAAGTCACGCGTGCTCGGCCAACCATGCATCCAGGCGGCCCGGCGAGTCCACATTGCCGGCCATGATGGCATTATGGTCCGGCGCTCCCTCACTGCAGGGTAGCGCTCCCTTCTCGCCTTCGACCGTTTTCCACCCTCATCGTCACACGATCAACACCTTTCTGACAACCTCTCAGTGGCACTCGCCGATGCTGCGACGCAGAAACCCACTGTCAGGGTACCCGTCTCGTACTCCTTTGGTGAATGAATCCGTGGTTTGTCAACAAACACGGATTGAACCCATTGAAGCATGCTCTTCCTGCTTTGTGTCCGCATCCGCCGTTGGCCTTCAAACCACATAATACCCCAAACGAGGGCACCATCTTTGTAACACAGACGTGGCGCCCGCTCGCGAGTTCAAGGAAGGAAGGGTGGATGGATGCAGGATCGGGGTGATCATGCTGCGTTCGACGGTGAGGAACATTGTTAATATATTACATTCGCACCGAAGCGCGCCCAGATGAATCATACATCATACTCATGAGCTCACGGCTTGGCATACTTACCGCCGGTCTCAGTCTTCTCCAGCGCAGCTCCTCAGATCTCATCGATGCCCTTGTAGCGACTGAGTCCAAGTGTGACCTCGGTATCCGTGATGAGTCCGCGGAGCACCTCCTCGATACACTCTTCGCCGCCCAGGGCAAGTC
>QFFA01004307.1:0-17960 GCA_003316565.1 Russula foetens | reverse complement strand
CTTCTCCGACCGATCCAGCCAATTGTTTCAAGAGCCTGCTGTCCTAGATCCAGAAACATCAGTAAAATTACGATCGATGACAAGATTGATATCATAACTTACGAGCTGAACCTCTGCTTCCCCTCCACGCTTGGATGAGAAGGCTTGCGCAACCTCTTCATCCGCATCGTGAATGGTAGCATAGAATGCTCGATTCGACACCAAGCGTGACTCTATTTGAGCGAGTGCATTGGTATGCTTCCAGGGATGTTGTGTCGCTTGCTGCGAAAGTAGGCCACCCAGATCTCTCTTGAGTTCGGCAATACGATCCACAAAGCCGTTAAGGCCATCTCTGTTACTGTTCCAGCGTCGTAGGTGTTCTGACAAAGGAATGAGGTTCGCTGTCAAAGATAATCATTATATACTTTCTTACTAAAACGTGATCCAGGCGCCTTGCTTTCATAATAGGCTCTGAGAAGGTACCGATTGGTACAGTGCCAAACGGGTATGGGAGCAAAAACGCACTCGCAAAATTTCCCGAATTCTTCTATCAGCCCATTGAACCGTATCAACAACTCGCCAAGAGGTTCAGCGAGCGACTTGGCAGGTCGAGACTTGCGATTCAGCGCCCCAAATTGTACTAAAGCTCTCGCCTAACATTGCATCAAAGGATCAGTGGCAGTTGCACGGAGGCTCCTCCGACAAATAACATACCAAGTCGAAATGAACGACCGCCACGCGCACGTCACTCCCTTGCCTGCCAGCTTCAAGCTTTGACAGCGCCTGAACAAACAGCGTGTGGTGTGGATGAGGACTTGTATCGGGGGTCAAAAGCTAGTGGAGATGCGCACGGAAAGGGACTTGCTGACTTGCTTGCAGGGTGGGAACAAGACGCCGTGTCCGGCAAGTAAATGGACGACCTGACGACTGGGCGCAAGAAGCGCGCGGGCAACTCCGTTGGCCTTGGAAACGACCGTGTTCCGATCTTCTTTGGAAGCCTTCGCCCTCTCGAGGTCTGCGCGTGCCATTGCCATTGCTTTGTCGGCAGCATCGATACTCTGGATCGCTTTCTGATGGACTACGTCTGTCAAATGGATGGTGTCAGGGCCCTCATTCAATCGAGGGAGCGGCTCTCTTGCCTAGTTGCGCGGAGACAGTTTGAATACAAGTCGCATTGGGCCTTGATCTGGCAACACCAGCCTGAGGAGGCTTGACAGTACTACCAAGTTTAGGGTGAGTTGCACTGGGGCTGACGTTTGCAGCATGATGTTTCATGCCCGTTGTGCCAGGCTTGGTGCTATTCGATGCACTGGGCTTGGCCCTGGAAGCACCAGACCTGGATTTAGTACCAGGCTTGGCGTTGGAGGCGCTAGGCCCGACGCTTGCAGTAGTCTTGACCTTAGTACTAAGCTTGGACGTTGTAGGCAACTTAGGATCCGCAGTGCTGGTACCCTGGCTAATGGTAGCGCTGGACTTGATATTAGCCGCAGTTGGCTTCGATTTCGCAGCATTGGGCCTCGGCTTTCGGGCAATGCTACCGCTTGTTGCGTCCATGGAGGGAGGAGGGGACCTTGTTGGCAATCGCTGGGGCGTCCAACGCCATCCGTTAAATGGGCCTCACCTGAGACCAGTACGCGGGAACCTGGAGAAGAACAGTCCTGTACCGCGGACATTTTATCAAATGGACTGATTTTAGAGTTCCACTTGGAGACGGGAGGCTACGTCGCGCGGGGTCGGATCACCGTGCTAATAACTGTCCATAATTAATCTCATGTGTCAATTTGCTTACTTAATGGCAGACGCGCCACCACGACTATCAACAACGCAACAACGCATTCATCTGCAATTGTAACGATGCAACGATGCCAAATGCCGGCTCCCCTGACCAACTACTTGCGTAACGTTCGTCGTCACGGAGAAAGCCACCATTATGTCCTCGACCTCATTGCCCCAGGCTTCACACCACAATTATCATCGTCACGGGAATCAAAGTCCATTTTCCTTCTTACTTTCTGCTCATTGTAGTCTTGCTCCTCGTCAACGTCCCTGGTTCCTACCCTTGCCTTGCCAACTTCATCGTCTGCCCCTGTTGGTTCGACCCACACTCCGAATCCAATACTCCTACTACATTTTTATCAAATCAGTGGACGAGATATTGCTTCCGTCCAATTCCCCAACGATGATCGACGACAACGGGCTGGTTTTACCCCAAAAGTATCGCCTTGGATAGCTTGCTCGTAAATGTGCGACAAACTTGGTCATGATTATCCCGGCGGACGACGACACCACATTGGAAATTACGACCCAGGCCCTTGAGTACTCCGTTCTGTGAGCTTACAATGCGTTGCTCGCTCCACGACGATCCCGATGGCGATCTAGTGACAGATCGAGACATATCTACAACAGGGACATAGAGCGTGTTTGGCGAAGGAGACCGGAAACTGACCCGTGTTCTCTTATTGAGCCAATCAGCTACTCTGAAAGGTTCCCTAGGTTTCTACACGAAGGGACCTTATCGGGCGAGTGTGAAGAGCAGCCGGGGAGCTCCCTCTACTCAGGATCTGCCATGTCTTCAGGTGACCTTGGGAGGGAGTAACGCAATTGTCACTCTACTTGGATAAGAAAGGAAGGGACGCGTCTCCTATCTCTTGGGCCCAACACCACCCATGAAACGTGGGGAAACAAGTGATCCCGTACTTTCACATCCTGTCATGGGTAACTGAACAAACCAACCACAGCCCGAGCGTCGACACCTCTAGAAGGAAGAAACACCAAGTAGTTGAAAGATGGGCTGAATCCCTCCCCTCCCCCCTCCCTTCACACAAACACACACTGCAATTCGGCCCATCCCATCTCCACATCTACGCCCTAGGACCACCCCAACGCGAATCGTTTAGCACACTGCCTCCGATGCTTAATGTCGTTTTATGCGGCCATGAGAGTGACTCAAATTCGGTCGGAAGAGATATTCATATCGGAAGCAGGTGCAACAGGCTATTTGTACATCCAATTATTCGCGCAACATTCTGTCATGGGGGTCACACCCTCATCAGAACCAAACGAATACCTCTGGGAACTTCATCTAATCGTCCATGATTTCACCGTAGCCATCACCATCGTCGTAGTCTCCGCCGTCACCATAATCATCACCGTCCCCGCCGTCACCATAATCGCCTCCGTCTCCGCCGTCACCATAATCATCACCGTCCCCGCCGTCATCGTAATCGCCTCCGTCTCCGCCGTCACCATAATCATCACCATCCCCGCCGTCATCATAGTCGTCACCACCTCCACCGTCACCATAATCATCACCGTCCCCGCCGTCAACATCATCGTCACCATCTCCGCCGTCACCATCGTAGTCAACTTGTCCGTCATCATCACCATCTCCGTCGTCACCATCATAGTCAACACCTCCGCCGTCACCATCTCCGCCGTCACCATAATCGTCACCGTCCCCGCCGTCAACATCATCGTCACCATCTCCGCCGTCATCATCGTAGTCAACTTGTCCATCATCATCACCGTCACCGTCCCCATCATCACCCTGGCTGTAATCATCGTCTCCGGATGCGAAGTCGTCATTGCCATCATCGTCATCGTCGTAGTCCGGAAGATCGACATCACCGGATGCGACGTCGTTGTCGCCATCACCGTCGTTGTCATAGTCCAGATAATCGACATCACCCTCTCCGGTTACGATGTCGTTGTCGCCATCTTCGTCGTTGTCATAGTCCAGATAATCGACATCACCCTCTCCGGTTACGATGTCGTTGTCGCCATCATCGTCGTTGTCGTAGTTCGGATAATCGTCATCTCCATCTCCGTCCGCTCCGTCGCCATCGTCGTCGAGATCATGTACATAAGGGTCCGCGTCTTGATTACCGTCATCGTCGCCATACGGATCATCGTCCTGGTCATCATACTGACCATACTGACCACTGTCACCGTCACCGTAGTCTCCTGTAGCATCAATGCCAGCATAATCGTCATCGCCGTCGTCGTCACCATCGCCGTAGCCATCGTCGTCACCATCGTCGTAGCCATCGTTGTCACCATCGCCGTAGCCATCGTCGTCACCATCTACGATTATCTCCCCCACCTCAACGGCCAGCTCCTCCAAAAGGCTGTCATCCTGGACCCAGCACCCATAAGAAAGGGGACTGACCAGGAAATTCGAACTTACATTCTGAACGGCTTCTTCCCCTCCATTCTCCTCTACGAAAGTTTCCGCAATCTCCTCCTTCTCATCACAAATGGTAGCATAGAATTCCCGATTGTCCGTCAACCCTGACTCAATCTGTTCAAGCGCATCGGCATGCTCCCAAGGATATTGCGTGGGCTGCTCGGAGAGATGGGCGACAAGGTCCTCCTTGAGCCCCTCAATGCGCCCCGCAAATTCGTCGAGGCAATCTTTGTTGGCTTTCCAATGCAGTAAGTGTTCTGTACAAGGGAATGGTGTTTAATTTTCTGTTCGAAGGATGCGTTGTGAGGCTCTTACCCAGCCTGGACCCTTGGGCCTTGTTCTCATAGTAAGTTCTGGGGAGGTACGGATTAGTAGGCGCCAATACGTGCCTAATACTAGCTAAGTCGTACCCGCAAAATTCTTGAAACTCTTCTATCAGGTCGTTGAATTGCTCCGACGACTCACGGAGATGTTCAGCGAGTGATCTAGGCGGTTGTGCCTGGTGATTCAATGCCCCAAACTGCGCCAATGCTCTCGCCTGCCAGTTGCATTAAGGATCAGATGACAATCGCGCTTCTCTAACAACCAACATACCAAGTCAAAATGAACGATGGCTACGCGCACGTCACTCTCTTGCTGGTCAACTTCAAGCTTGGTTAGTGACTGCATAAGTGGTATGTGAATGAGATATCGCTTATTGGAAAGCCCACGAGGGAGTACTCACGGCAAGGGACTTGCTGACTTTCATGCAGGGTGGAAACACGGCACTATGCCCTGCGAGCAGTTTGACGACATGACGACTAGGTGCAAGAAGCGAACTGGAGATCCCGCTGGCCTTGGCAACGACCATGTTTTGACCCCTGTTGGAGCTCTTGGTCTTCTCAACAGTCGAGCGCGCCTTCGACATTGCTTCCGCGGCAACTTGAAAACTCTGGACTACTTTTACATGGATCTCCTCTATGGACGACATCAGAAACAATATTTTTGGTTGGGAGTATGCGGCCGACTTACCTATCTGTATAGACGCTGCTTGTACAGTGGCACTGGTTCTGGCGTTAGCAGTGTCGAAGGACTTGGGTTTACTGCCAGGCTGGGGTTTAATGGCACGGGGCTTGACGCCGCTTGTGGCACTGGGTCTGGGCTTAGCAGTAGGCTTGGGTATCGCGGCACCAGGTTTGTGCGTAGCGGTTGGCTTGGGCTTTGTGGCACCAGGAGGGGGCTTGGGTTTTGCGGCGCCAGGAGGGGGCTTGGGTTTTGCTGCGCCAGTAGGGGGCTTGGGTCTTGCGGCACCAGGAGGAGGCTTGGGTTTTGCGGCGCCAGTAGGGGGCTTAGGTTTTGCAGCACCAGGAGGAAGCTTTGGTTTTGCGGCGCCAGTAGGGGGCTTGGGTTTTGCAGCACCAGGAGGAGGCTTGGGTTTTGCGGCGCCAGGAGCCTGGGGGGGCTTGGATTTTGTAGCACCAGGAGGAGGCTTGGTATCGGGATTACGGTTGGCCGCACCAGCATTGGGCTTCGCGGTACGACTCTTGGCTTTCGCCTCCATGGGGTTGTCTTGGACAGAAGGCTAGGGCATCGTCCGGATCAGACGCGCACTCTTAAATGTGGCTTAGGTCCGCAGTATTCGCCAACTCAGGGACATATGAACTGATGATGAATGTTTATTAGAAGCCTCCGTTTTCCGTTTGATCACACCGGTCACATGGAACTCGTGAGTACCGGATCCGGTGATAGATGTCGACGTAGCCACTGAATGTCGTTGACAATGATAATCACCGAGTCGGATGGGCGCAAGTCAAACGTACAAAATTACGTCTGTGAGCGCTAGATGAGGATGCAGACTCCGACGGTCGATGTGCCCAGCCTTCCGACCACAACGTCCTTGAAGGGATCGATCCCCCTGATCGTATTTGCACAGCCGCGACGAAGCTGGAGCACTTTATGGTGAGGGGGATGAGGAGTGGCGAATAGAGTCCAGTAAGCCGGAGTAGAATATAATAAAAATACACCATTGGGCTACTGGCAGTTCGAGGTCGAAGTACACGCTTCGAGTTGGTCTACATCATTTGCCCTGGATGCGCGCTCCGCCTAGCTCGGGGCCGTGTTACCTTGCAAATTTGAATTGCCCAAAGATAAGAGACGAGCTCCACTCGTGTTTCAGGCGCCGAAGAGACGCGTCAGGGAGCTAAGTTGGTCTCAAAATGGTACAGTAGCTGTCAAACTACGAATTCGGTTGCATTCGACCTGGGCATCTTGTTCACTAGTGAGGCCCGAGCCTGTGTGAAAATCAGAACACGCCAGGTATCGACGGGGGTTTCATGTGAGCGGCACCGAGCGCAGCAAGCCCCTTTTGACCTTCGAGATGATATCGTTGCTGGGCGCTGAGGGCTCGAATGCGATGGGCCGCCAGTGATTCAGCTTCACCTTCGTTTGGTTCCATCCATCAAACCCAAATATCACCAGTGCTAGCGCGGAAACCGTATTGGTGCTGGGCGTTGAGGGAATGTCTGATTGTATTTTGGTTGCCGGTTTTGCTGGTATGTACATCGCCGTTTGGCAAGAGCAAGAGACGTCAAGACAAATCAATCGGTGCCGCTGTCTCAGTGAAGCGATGAGCCGTTTAGCTCCTATCACGGTGGTGACTTATCTGATTACATCGATGAAGCCGAGGATCTCGGCCCTTGGCACAGACAGATTCCAACTACAATAGTGGAAGTACAAACAGACAAGTAACTGAGAGACATTCGATATAGTGGTAGCTTGGTTCGACGCTGATAATCTCTTTCATGTCACGCACATTCATTCAAAAGTATCACTTGCGAATTTTCCTGCCTTTACCGACCGCTTGCTAACCACCTCCTCCATCGTCCGCGTGACGGGGGTTGCTCCTGGTAACCACCCTCACCCTCTTCCTCTTCCGCCTGTCCACCGCCTTCATAATACTCCTCACCTTGGGCGTTAAAATCTTGTTCCTCTTCTCCATCTTCGCCCGGTTCGCCGCCGGGGTTCTCTTGCTCCTCGTCGTACGCCTCCGGGTTCGGCTCTTCTTCTTGAGCTTCTTCATCGTCTTCTTCCTCTGGCTGGTCTACATGACCTTCGAATCCCCCTTCTTCCCCTTCTTCCCCGTTTTCGCCATAGTCGTAGGCAACATCTCTGTAACCCCCATGACCCAGAGCTCCAGGGTGTGCGGTACTATCTGGGTATTGTTGGTTCTGACCTAGTCCACGAGACCTTGGTAGATTATAGTTACTTCCATGGGGTGGACCCATATGCTGAGGTGCCGGATCGTGCCCGCCCGCGGCAATTGACCTAGTGGCTGGTCCAGAACTCTGTCGATTATAGCTATTCCCACGGGGTGGACCCATATGCTGAGGTGCCGGATCGTAGCCGCCCGCGGGAATTGACCTAGTGGCTGGTCCAGAATTCTGTCGATTATAGTTATTCCCACGGGGTGGACCCATCTGCTGAGGTACCGAATCGTAGCCACTCGCAGGAATTGACCTTCTGGTCGTTGGTCCGTAACCTTGTCGATTATAGTTATTCCCAGGAGGTGGGCCCATTTGCTGAGGTGGCGGATCATAGACACCAGCGGGGATTGACCTACTAGTAGGTGCTTGGTCTAAGAGTAGGGACTGAATGAGCAAGTCGACGTCCGGGATTACTAGGTCAATCGCTCACTTTGAACGGCGACGTTGGACGTGTTCGCGTTGCCCTCGGTATGCTCGCCGTCAACCCCGTCTTCCGAACTCCACTCGTCATCGGAGTTCCATTCACTGTGTTCGGAATCCTCCACGTCGGTGTCAAACACCTCCTTACGGAATCTCTGACAACGAATGAACAGTCGTTGACACCGTCTGACAAATGGAAAGCATCTTACTTTGTAGTAATCCTCGAGCAGACCGTTGGCATAGTACCGGATTTGAGTATCAACGTCAATACGTTGGCGTCGCCAAATCATCTTCAGGTCCGCAATGCGCCCTCGCATGGCTTCGACAAGCACCATAATGCTTGATGTCGCCTCCTCGACTACTTCTGAGGACACGTTTGGCTTGCCCATAAGCCATAAGTGTCGCGAGATCAGCAACGAGGCGAGCGAACAAAATGTCTAGTTGTACAGATGTGAGCATGTTTTACATCGGGCAAGCGTAATCATCATACCCCCTCAACCCGTTCGCTACCCGTGACTGCTGCAAGCACTGAGTAGTCAATCTTGTGGTTGACACTTTTGAGGCGTGTCTTAAGTTCATTCTCGTCTCGAGTTCGTAGCTCTTCACGCAGACGATCCATTTTCATCTCCGCAGAAGGATCGAGCTCACGCATGTTGTAGAGGCTCTTGACAAAGACGGTGATGTGGTCCTGCGTATCTGAGAGGTAAGAAGCAACAAGAGTAGCCTGAGGACCCCCTGCATCCCTGAGCTTCTCGAGTTGCGTATACGTCTTCAGGATCCGCTCTCTGTACCTAAGAGAATGTTAGATATTCACAGATGGGACTGTAGGAAAGCGACAAACAGCTGATTGTCTGCATCCCAGCCATATGCCCAGCTGTCGCGACATGTTGAGAACGTCAGAGTAAAGTAAACGTTGAGAGCGTACTATACAACCCATTGGGGCACGGTCCACTTCTCAGGCTTTCTGCGCATGAATACGTTGATTTCTTCGATGGATATATAGCCGCTAGAATCTGTGACGTCATAACTTTCAGGAAAACGATCAATGTGAATTCAGGATGTTACCCTACCGTCGTCGATGGCATCACCAATGGCTTTTTATATTCCCATTAAGCGTCAGTTAATGGACACAAACTGATGCTCACCAGGGTGAACTGGGGCAGTATACAGGTAAGCACCTATCCAAGTAGTACGAAAAACTACGCACAATGAACTTTCGAGATGATGGCCCTGGTCCAGGCGTCCTCACGTTCCGCTCGGTTGTGATCTGCCTTATACTTCTTGAATTGTATGTTGAAGTAATAGTTCATCCCGTCAATCAATTGCCGACGTTTCAGGCTAGATTCTTTCGCAGCCTTACTTGGGGTAAGTAGTCTTCTTTGTAACGCTACGTTAGCACTCACAGAGTCTGGTTATAGTTTCCCATAGCTTGTTAATACGAAAATCCCTGAGACACGGAGGGACCCACTCTTCCAAATCTCCTTCACGTCAGGGTCGTGAATGAGCTCGTACGGTCCTGACTTCAGCTCATTTAGGATCATTTCTTGCGACTCATCAATCCGTTGCTCCAAAGCAAACTGGAGCTTCAACATGAATGAGGCTCTGTCACACGCTTGAGTCGATTATTGGACAACCTGGGAAAGGGGCTCACTGGCTCTGTTTGAAGGTCTCCTCTGCGCCTTCCTTAACGGCCCTGATAATAGCTGGGGTGAGGGTTTCCCCTACTGTTTTGGCCAGTTCTTCCAAAAGATGGTCGTCCTACATCCAGAGATAATGAAGCAGATTGAAGGAAGGATACCTCGACTTCTGCACTTACCCTCTGGACTTCTTCTTCCCCACCGTGACTGGATACAAATGTTCTTGCGCTGTCTTCGTTCCCATCGCAGATAGTAGCATAGAATGCGCGGTTCTGGGCCAAGCTTGCCTCTATTCGTGAAAGAGCATTAGCCTGTATACTCAACGCCAGCACGGCTTGCTGGGTCAGGAGGGAGGTCAAATCATTTTTGAGCGCCAAAAGTCGGCTCGAAAAGCCTTGAAGGCTGTCGCTGTTGTTCTTCGAGAATAGTAGGTGTTCTGTGAATTGGAATTACATATTACTGTCGAAGTCATTGTTGGGTGCCATCTCACTAAGCTTAGATTTGAGCGCTTTGACTTCATAATAAGCTCTTGAATTTAATAAGCAGGTGAGTCTGTGTTTACGGGTGCCGTGAAGGACCTACTCGCAAAATTGACCAAATTCCTTCATCAGGCCCGTGAAACGCGACAGCAAGAGTTCAAGAGGGCGAGTTAGGGTCGTCACGGTATGAAAGCCGGGTTTCAGTGTGCCTAGGTTCGCCAACGCCGTCGCCTGACAATGGGCCATTACAACAATGATCAGATCACCGCAGAATCGCTCAGAGATAAAAGCGCACGAAGTCCAAATATAGGAGGGCAATCCGCACGTCGTTATCGCGCCTATCTACCTCGAGCTTAACTAGGGCCTGAACTTTGTGAGATTACGAGATAGGGGAAGCAGCGGAGATGGCACGCACAGCGAGGATGTTACTAGCGAGTTTGCATGGCGGGAACATACCACCGATCCCGTCGAGCAAATTGGCGACTTGTGAAGCTGGCTCGAGGAGAGCATTTACGATCTCGCTGGCCTTGGATACGACCTTGTTTCGGCTCTCCTTCGAAGCCTGCGCCTTTTCGACGCTTGTGCGTGCCTTCGTCATCGTCGCCTCGGCATATTCGATACTCCGCGTTACGCTTTGATAAACCTCGTCTACTGAAGGCATTAGCAAAGCTCATAGAGTCGGAGGACGAGTACGCGGCCACTATACCCAGCTGAACAGGGGCCATTTTCACGGCGGATAGCAATACTGTGGTGTCAATGTGATGGTTGGTAGGAAAGCAGGAGAGTTTGCCTGATATATTCCAGATGTGCGGGGCGCTTGCGCGAGCGCCGTTCTACTCTAACCCGTTCAATTGTATCACGATGTGACGATAGACGCCATCAATCCAGGCACATGCTGCGCCAGCGTAGCGACGATAATTGAGATTGGGCTATTTTGAAACGATGACTCACATGTTGTACCCTGGCGTCAAAGCTGATTTATATTGCCGACAATTCAGAATTGGGTTACCGTCACTGATGGGCGACCACAGGGCGCCAACGGAGACAATGCGGTTTGCTAATTGAGAAAGCAGCATAAACATGGCGTGTCCGAAAGGGATGGTTCATGACCTCGCTGGGTGCCAGTACGTGAACGATGACTGGGTCCGTACAAACACAGGATGGACCGTGTATCCGTTTGGTGCTCTGCCACGAGTGCCACGTGATGCACAAGCGACACACAGTCGGTTGCCTATTTACTACTGTTTACTCTTTACCGACTCGGAGCTTCTTGCTTCTTGCTTCTTATTCTGATTTCCGCGATTCCGCAAACGTAGGGCGTTAATCACAATTACACGATTTGTTATTGCAGCAAATCCACAAAGGTAATCATCGTTAAACGGAGATGACTCAGTCCAGGGTCGTCCGGGTCCTTGATAGCCGATCATTTTCCAATTGGGACGTATGATTTTGTGGATAAAGGTAATTCAGAAACTTCCAAAGTTCCCTTATGTATCGGTCTCTTATCCTTAATAATGACCCTAACTTTGAGCACAATGATGGGTTGGGGTGTTTAAGTTACTTTGCTGAAATTCATCGAGGTTGTGCGGCCAGTGGTTTCAGTTGAAGATATGGGTTGGCTTGGATGGGGGAATCAGAAGACCACAGTACGGGTCTGATGTAGTCTCCTGGTCCACAAAACCCCTGTATCGCCAATTATGCTAGATGCTAGAGGGATCGGGGCGCTTCCTCTGCCGTATATACCGTTCATTCGTAGATATGCAGTTCCGTCAGAAAGGATGTACTGTACAATCAAGAAGCTAGTCATACACCTATAAACCAAAACAAACCAATTTTGCTGCAGTACGCAGATGTGCCACGAGTGATGGACGAAACGTCCGCCGCGTATCTCGAGGAACTATGATGACGGAAGGTCACTAGCCAATAAGTCCTCCCAGCTCCGTAGCCCAGCGACAGAAGGCAACTCCTCCCAGAGACGCTCGCGCAACACTGATACTTCCTCGCAAAATGCGCGTTTGCAGGGCCCGCAAATTGTGTCATCTTTGTTAATACATTCCATCGCCTGGGCCATGAGACGGAACGCCCCCATCGATGGGATGCGCGTCTGGTCGATATTAAAACGGGAGGAAACCTGGGGGCATTCCTTCTGTGTCTGGCATTTGCGTTCCCTGCAAGTGTCGCAGATGAACTCGAGAATTATGTTGATACGATGTTGATACATAAGGGTGTACTGAGACACGTCTTCGAGGGAGAGTTCGTTGGAAGGGCGGGAGGGATGATTACTTTGTAGCTTGGGGTGTTCACCCCTCTGGAGTAGTTTCAGTGGGTAAATGGATAAGAAATACAAAGCGGATGGGACGATGATCTGAACGTCAACTTCGCGGGCAAGTTTGAGAACGTGTAATGGGTGAACGTAGGGATACGATGTGCCATCGACAGAATCAGCTGCTGTCAACGCTCGGTTGACCATTTCATCGTGTCCACGGATGGTGTATGGCCAGGTTTTGGTTAGATATCGGATGGCTTGAATACGAAGACGTGGAATAAGATATTTGGAGGATAGACGTAATATTCCGGCTAGATGATAGAAGTCTTCCACATTCCGTAGATTAAACGCACTGTTCTCGTGGGCTCAGTGGAAAACGGTACCAAATCGGAAGTTATCGAATGACCTACGGGCCATCGTATAGAGCTTTGATTAGGTATGATAGCTCGTTGGGGCGGTCATGCATGCGGACGACCGGGCAATTGCTTATCTGCTCCACGGGATCCAGGGTAGAGGTGGGCCGGGGAATATCGAACATGTCCCTGAAGACTTCGGAATGGCGTGCCAAAAAATCCCTGTGGACTTTGAAGGCCTTCAGCACATTGCCATCATCGTCCTCTACCGAAAGTATGATGGTTCCTTCTTCGAACCAAGGATCGCCACGGCTGGAGGATGGTATGAACCGTAAGCTGTCCATAGACTTGGGCACCTGGGCCAAGTGTGTGCTTCGAGGCCAGAGAAGATTGGGAGTAGGATAAAGACGCGTTATAGACAGCTCTCGAGGAGGAGCATCGATTCCTCGCAACCGAAATCACGTCGTGGCGAGAGTTGAGGGTAGTAGCTGTATTAGGGCGCAGTCGGGGATTATCACCAGTTCATCGGCATCGGCATCATGCACTGCATCATCTGCAAAGAGGTACTAGCTTATGTAAGGGTGGGGGTTAGGCGTGAGTGCAGCAGGCGGCCCGCGTTCCAACTTGAAGCAGGTTAAAATTTGAATATAACCAAGGCTTATCCCGCATTCTGCCTTCACGGTGGACCTGCACATCGTCAGTGCGCCTTCGAGTTTGCCATGTTGTGACAATGTACCTCCCTTGATGTAGAAAGTATGGGCTCTCGGTGCGCTCCACCCGAGTGCTGATTCGCTGGTGTATTCGTTGATATTTTCCCCTTCCAGTCAACTGTTAGTTTCCACTCTCACACCACATCGAGATAATGGATCCAGGACTCGGAACTCCCACGCAGACCACCACTTCGCACAAGCGTGACATTGAAATAGCAGCTTGCCTGGCAAGTTGAGTTGCAGTTCTGAATTCGTCGGACGCCAAACCTAGTACATGAGGCCCTCTTCATCACCGCCTATAATCCATTGCGCGTGTTATATGACCAGGTACAATGCAATGTCGTGATCAGTTGCAGAAAACTTGTTTACATGTCGCCTGACGTGGAGGTCGACTGATCTTCTACATGTAGTAACTCTAAAACAACACAGGAAGACACCATTTACCAATGACCATCAGCCCAAGATGGTTTGTCAAACCCTGACTTCAGTGTCGGTTGACCATTCGGAATCATGCATTATACCGCACGCGCTGGCACGCGACCCAAAATTCGTTTCCGCCAGGTTCACACCAGCCCACGGGACCGAGATCACACTCTGCACATAGAAGGAGTTTCAAGGGATTGTCTGGTTATTCAAGTGTAAGAAGATATGTTATGGGACTGAGTGTGAGCAAACCTGAGAGTGTAGGCTTAGAGAACCCAATGTTCTCGAACGCCATCGGTGATGGCGTCACAAGCCACCACTGTGTTTTCTCGGGTGGAGGAGGTAGAGCAGGGAGGTCCGGGTGACTACTGCCTATGGGCTCCATCTGCGCAAAGAGTGTCCACAATAACGCTCCTGAGGCGTGCGGAAGGACGCTCACCTGAACACTTTCGCGTTCTCGAAGAACGGCCACGCCCCGTTTGAGGATGATGCTCCTACAACTTTCATTTATACATAGCAAATCAAAGCCGTTCGATCTTTGGTCACCGTCACCCTCCTCGGAGACATCGAGAATACCGCCTTGAAAAGACAAAAGCAGCTGTCCCTGCCGACGCGGAGTGGCGCCCTGTCCTTGTAAGGCTTCGAGTAGCCCCGGTGGGATCGCTTGTGCGGTGCTTCGGAGTTCACTTGGTTTTTCGAGAGGCACGACCCACTCAAGTTCAATCCAGGGAACCCCAGCGAAAGATATCTTGCTCAGACCGCGCGACTTGAAACCGACACGTTCGTAGAAGGTAGCCTTTTCCTCATGCGCAATGAGGAGAGCGCGTTCGTAGGAACCTGTGGCTGCAAGGCGCCTTTGGTACTCTGCGAGAAGGGCACTAGCAATGCCGCGTCTGCGTTCATCGGAAGACACGCACACGCCGTGGATCAGCACGGTGCGTGCGCCGGGTACATGGGTGGACATGGACTCAGAAGTGAGGGTGTCCTCTGAGGAGAGCACGCCATTGACATAACCAAGGAGGACACGTTTCTCGCTTGACTGAGGAACGAAGGCACCAAGGAAGAGGTCTGGGGCATTTGCCTGACGGAAGCTAAAAGGGTATCACGATGTAGATCGAGTATAGTTATCAGAAAATAGCAAGCGCACCGTAGTTTTTCTAGGGTAGCGGCTTCTTCGGTTGAAAAGCCTAATAACACACATTATCATATGAGGGATGTATGGAAAGGTGGAAGTAGGCTTGCCTTGAACCTCAAGTTCATGAACGGCATCGACCTCCTCTGCTGAAACGAGGTCAAAAAAGAGACTTTCGGGCAATGCGCCTTTCAAGGACATGCCAGTGATAAGAGGTACTGGTGAGCGTGAGAGAAGCAGAGGAGATAGCGTATCTAATCTTATCTTGATTGTCTTAAATAGGAAATATAGTCCCATGACTTTAGGGGATCGGAACTTGAACGTTACGTTGAAGTAGTTGAAAACCGCGTCACTGCACTGCACGACGACCCTAGATACCACTTTCTCTGCTTTCACGATGCTGTCGTCCTTACTTAGACGCGCGCTCTTGCGCCCTGCTATGCTCTCAACCGCTCAAATTTTATCAACCCGTCCCATCTTGTCCAACCGGTTTCTCGGAATGAGTGTTCTGAGGAGTCTTGCGACTACCTCTATTTCCCGAGACGCGGAATCCACAACTACCTCGAAGCCTAAGCCTGCGCCTAAGTCAAAGCCCAAGTCCACGCGCAAAAAGTCAGCGTCAGGCCGCAAAGCCTCAGGAAAGGACAAACGAAAGAAACCTGCCAAGCCTCG
Organism: Russula foetens; assembly: GCA_003316565.1. Taxonomy (NCBI): domain Eukaryota; kingdom Fungi; phylum Basidiomycota; class Agaricomycetes; order Russulales; family Russulaceae; genus Russula; species Russula foetens. The sequence continues at coordinate 2,461 of QFFA01004307.1, read as the reverse complement.
CGCGAAGAAGGTCGAGACGAAGAAGAAGAGTATGCCGCTTTCCATTCCTTTCAGCTCAACCACCCGTATTTATTGTCCGCGACGTCTCTTTACAGTCACCATTAGTCCCCAGGACATGCCACCCAAGAGCCCGGGCAACGCTTACATACTGTGGTACACGGAATGGCTTCGTGAGCAGCCAAAGATCGAAACCCTTCAGGGTGCTCAGAGCTCCGCCAAAAAAGGCAGTCAGACCTGGTCCACGGTTCCTGACCATGAGAAGCAGGTCTGCGTCATAATTCATTTTGGTGTTTGTGTATTCTAAACGTCATGATAGCGATACCGAGAGAAAGCCGATAGCTTGAGGGTAGAGCATAAAAGGCGCATGGACGATTGGCGCGAGCAAGTGGACCCTCGCCTCTTGTCGGAGCTGAATCGTCGTAGGGCGGCTAAAGGTCTGTCCCGTATCCGCCACCTCCCTGACAGCAGCCGCCCGCAGACTGGCTTCTTTCGGTAAGTGTAAAAATGCGTTCCTTCAGTGGGAAAATGCTGAGAAAGATTCAAGTTACGTTCAGCAATTACGAGAAGAGCACACACGGACAGAGGATGGCAGTAAAATTAATTCCGTGGTGCTGGTTACAAGGGCCTCGAAACAGTGGAGGGCAATGAGTGACGCCGAGAAGGCTGTATGTGCCAACTTGTTGAATGGTAATCAACGGGAAGCTGACCATTTCTTTTGGGGCGGATAGAAATATAATGACCCGGCTAAGGCTGACTTTGCTGCTTGGCGCGAGAAGCGTAAAGCCGAGAGTCAAGCCAAACAGTAATGGGTAGATGAGGCCATCCAAAGCAGGCAACCCGCTGTCTCTTTATCAGAGTCCATGGAACGAATGCAGTCGATGTGCCTGATTCATGAACTGCTTAATTTCCTAGTATATATAGGCAAGGGCAATAAGTTTAAATGGGTAGACTTTCCGAGAACGCGAGTGAGGGGATGACGACATCGACGATGATGCCTTCGCAGTCAGCTGAAGGGTAAGTCTGTTTATATATATTAAGTTACTACAGCGTCTTGTTTGGAAGTTCGAAGCTTTGGAGCTCAAAACACATCCCTGTGTTGTTTGCACACGTTCCGACGAACGGTATCGTCCACTGATACGATGGTCCCTCGAAGCTCAATGGGGATAATCTCATCCGCAAACACGCCGTCTGCCAACGCCTGCGCGACAGTTGTTTTCTTACGTCAATCTCCGCGTTGCGAATGTTTTAAGGACAAAGGAGAAAGAAAGGAATGCGAGACCTTTGCTGCGCGCGTGTGAGAGATGATCGATGAGCGCTGAGCGCGTACTCGTCCTGCTTCTGTCGAGAGATGTTGTAGGAACGATGTCGAGAGACAGAAAGTGCTATGACCACCTTAATAGTTACGCAAATGCGCAATTCTACTTTTTAGCTCACGTCCGAACCCGTTCGGAAATGTCGCAAATTTGGGCGGGGGCCTTATAACAGATTATAATGATTTAAGGTGATGTAATAAAAATAGGCTTTATATTTATGGTAACCAAGGCTAGATTCCCTATAATGTGGCTTATAAGACAACTTATATTATCATTGTAGTCCACCTCGGGAATACAAGCCCTTGATAAGACTCACATAATTACTTAAAATTACCATAACTGGCTGACAGGATCAATAAAGCGGTTATAATTCAGTTAAAATAGTATTATAAAGACAGTTTATTATAAGGCCGTTCCCGATTTTGCGACATAATCTATGGCACGAGGCTAAGGTCAGAAACCATACCAAGGTGTCCGAAGATATCTCTAGATCTGCTCTGCACAACGTGGGCACAGGTTCTGTCATTTTTCGTCCTGATATCCTAGTCAGCTCACCCCGGCACTTGTGCGGGCTGGGTTTTGAAACGCCCAGCACCTCGTTTTTCCCGTCGCCCAATCTCGCACCGCCTCGCCTGACACGACCGGCGCCACTGACAGACAGCAAGCGCGCACCCCTGCCGCACAAGGAAACCACGCCGTCTCTCCGTTCATCATTGCGTTATCCTCGTCTCCAGACGGGACATCTCCCTTTTTTTGCTAAGGACAAATCGTCTAGACTGTATGTAGCCACTGATTGGCTATACAAACTTGAACCCACACACGGCCACGTCACGGCCCCCAAGCCGCTCACGGAGGCAACGACAGTGCCCACGGTTTTTCCCCACTTTTTTCGTTTGCGTATTTCCTTCTTCGCCCTACAGGTTGACGGGAAACCATGCCGTCATGCCGTCACTTGTCTCTCTGAAAAAAAACCGTTTACGTTCTCAGCCCGCTTCCGCTTCCGCTTCGTGCTTCGTAACTCACCTCACCCGCACGCACGTCCACACACATGCACACACACACTACCTCATTCGCGCGCGCCTTCGCCTTCCTTCGCGATCGTGCACTTCTCTGACCGGCCTGAGGAAGGACGAAGACACTAAGTTATA